>JAQFVV010002724.1:0-20293 GCA_028023455.1 Epiperipatus broadwayi | reverse complement strand
CAGACCCATATAGCTATCTGGTTTGCTATGCTGAGTTTGAAGACATTACGTGTCTAAAAAATTCACGCTTGCAAGCTGAATAGAAATTGTTTCATAAACGCTCAGAGTTTGTATTTAGATCTAGTTTCTTTATTCCTGTCTTTCACTGACGATAGCAAATAGCTTGAAATCATGATCTGAAAGTGGAATTATAGTTAGAGATAGTGAATACTAACTACTCTGACGTTTATGTAAACGAAATATACGCTTGATAGGTGTTTTTGGTAGGACGCCATCTGTGGACATAAATACAAGCGTTAGCAAGTTAAAAAACTTGCTAACGTACTATGTGTTGATGCTGAACTGAGATCAGACCCATATAGCTATCTGGTTTGCTATGCTGAGTTTGAAGACATTACGTGTCTAAAAATTCACGCTTGCAAGCTGAATAGAAATTGTTTCATAAACGCTCAGAGTTTGTATTTAGATCTAGTTTCTTTATTCCTGTCTTTCACTGACGATAGCAAATAGCTTGAAATCATGATCTGAAAGTGGAATTATAGTTAGAGATAGTGAATACTAACTACTCTGACGTTTATGTAAACGAAATATACGCTTGATAGGTGTTTTTGGTAGGACGCCATCTGTGGACATAAATACAAGCGTTAGCAAGTTTTTTAACTTGCATTTTTGTTTATCATAAATGTACCTTTGAGGTCTTTCTTGCAATGATATAGATTGCAGAGGCTTCTACTATGTGGTGATGCTGAACTGAGATCAGACCCATATAGCTATCTGGTTTGCTATGCTGAGTTTGAAGACATTACGTGTCTAAAAAATTCACGCTTGCAAGCTGAATAGAAATTGTTTCATAAACGCTCAGAGTTTGTATTTAGATCTAGTTTCTTTATTCCTGTCTTTCACTGACGATAGCAAATAGCTTGAAATCATGATCTGAAAGTGGAATTATAGTTAGAGATAGTGAATACTAACTACTCTGACGTTTATGTAAACGAAATATACGCTTGATAGGTGTTTTTGGTAGGACGCCATCTGTGGAGATCCGATCTTACAAGCGTTAGCAAGTTTTTTAACTTGCATTTTTGTTTATCATAAATGTACCTTTGAGGTCTTTCTTGCAATGATATAGATTGCAGAGGCTTCTACTATGTGGTGATGCTGAACTGAGATCAGACCCATATAGCTATCTGGTTTGCTATGCTGAGTTTGAAGACATTACGTGTCTAAAAAAATTCACGCTTGCAAGCTGAATAGAAATTGTTTCATAAACGCTCAGAGTTTGTATTTAGATCTAGTTTCTTTATTCCTGTCTTTCACTGACGATAGCAAATAGCTTGAAATCATGATCTGAAAGTGGAATTATAGTTAGAGATAGTGAATACTAACTACTCTGACGTTTATGTAAACGAAATATACGCTTGATAGGTGTTTTTGGTAGGACGCCATCTGTGGACATAAATACAAGCGTTAGCAAGTTTTTTAACTTGCATTTTTGTTTATCATAAATGTACCTTTGAGGTCTTTCTTGCAATGATATAGATTGCAGAGGCTTCTACTATGTGGTGATGCTGAACTGAGATCAGACCCATATAGCTATCTGGTTTGCTATGCTGAGTTTGAAGACATTACGTGTCTAAAAAATTCACGCTTGCAAGCTGAATAGAAATTGTTTCATAAACGCTCAGAGTTTGTATTTAGATCTAGTTTCTTTATTCCTGTCTTTCACTGACGATAGCAAATAGCTTGAAATCATGATCTGAAAGTGGAATTATAGTTAGAGATAGTGAATACTAACTACTCTGACGTTTATGTAAACGAAATATACGCTTGATAGGTGTTTTTGGTAGGACGCCATCTGTGGACATAAATACAAGCGTTAGCAAGTTTTTTAACTTGCATTTTTGTTTATCATAAATGTACCTTTGAGGTCTTTCTTGCAATGATATAGATTGCAGAGGCTTCTACTATGTGGTGATGCTGAACTGAGATCAGACCCATATAGCTATCTGGTTTGCTATGCTGAGTTTGAAGACATTACGTGTCTAAAAAATTCACGCTTGCAAGCTGAATAGAAATTGTTTCATAAACGCTCAGAGTTTGTATTTAGATCTAGTTTCTTTATTCCTGTCTTTCACTGACGATAGCAAATAGCTTGAAATCATGATCTGAAAGTGGAATTATAGTTAGAGATAGTGAATACTAACTACTCTGACGTTTATGTAAACGAAATATACGCTTGATAGGTGTTTTTGGTAGGACGCCATCTGTGGACATAAATACAAGCGTTAGCAAGTTTTTTAACTTGCATTTTTGTTTATCATAAATGTACCTTTGAGGTCTTTCTTGCAATGATATAGATTGCAGAGGCTTCTACTATGTGGTGATGCTGAACTGAGATCAGACCCATATAGCTATCTGGTTTGCTATGCTGAGTTTGAAGACATTACGTGTCTAAAAAATTCACGCTTGCAAGCTGAATAGAAATTGTTTCATAAACGCTCAGAGTTTGTATTTAGATCTAGTTTCTTTATTCCTGTCTTTCACTGACGATAGCAAATAGCTTGAAATCATGATCTGAAAGTGGAATTATAGTTAGAGATAGTGAATACTAACTACTCTGACGTTTATGTAAACGAAATATACGCTTGATAGGTGTTTTTGGTAGGACGCCATCTGTGGACATAAATACAAGCGTTAGCAAGTTTTTTAACTTGCATTTTTGTTTATCATAAATGTACCTTTGAGGTCTTTCTTGCAATGATATAGATTGCAGAGGCTTCTACTATGTGGTGATGCTGAACTGAGATCAGACCCATATAGCTATCTGGTTTGCTATGCTGAGTTTGAAGACATTACGTGTCTAAAAAATTCACGCTTGCAAGCTGAATAGAAATTGTTTCATAAACGCTCAGAGTTTGTATTTAGATCTAGTTTCTTTATTCCTGTCTTTCACTGACGATAGCAAATAGCTTGAAATCATGATCTGAAAGTGGAATTATAGTTAGAGATAGTGAATACTAACTACTCTGACGTTTATGTAAACGAAATATACGCTTGATAGGTGTTTTTGGTAGGACGCCATCTGTGGACATAAATACAAGCGTTAGCAAGTTTTTTAACTTGCATTTTTGTTTATCATAAATGTACCTTTGAGGTCTTTCTTGCAATGATATAGATTGCAGAGGCTTCTACTATGTGGTGATGCTGAACTGAGATCAGACCCATATAGCTATCTGGTTTGCTATGCTGAGTTTGAAGACATTACGTGTCTAAAAAATTCACGCTTGCAAGCTGAATAGAAATTGTTTCATAAACGCTCAGAGTTTGTATTTAGATCTAGTTTCTTTATTCCTGTCTTTCACTGACGATAGCAAATAGCTTGAAATCATGATCTGAAAGTGGAATTATAGTTAGAGATAGTGAATACTAACTACTCTGACGTTTATGTAAACGAAATATACGCTTGATAGGTGTTTTTGGTAGGACGCCATCTGTGGACATAAATACAAGCGTTAGCAAGTTTTTTAACTTGCATTTTTGTTTATCATAAATGTACCTTTGAGGTCTTTCTTGCAATGATATAGATTGCAGAGGCTTCTACTATGTGGTGATGCTGAACTGAGATCAGACCCATATAGCTATCTGGTTTGCTATGCTGAGTTTGAAGACATTACGTGTCTAAAAAATTCACGCTTGCAAGCTGAATAGAAATTGTTTCATAAACGCTCAGAGTTTGTATTTAGATCTAGTTTCTTTATTCCTGTCTTTCACTGACGATAGCAAATAGCTTGAAATCATGATCTGAAAGTGGAATTATAGTTAGAGATAGTGAATACTAACTACTCTGACGTTTATGTAAACGAAATATACGCTTGATAGGTGTTTTTGGTAGGACGCCATCTGTGGACATAAATACAAGCGTTAGCAAGTTTTTTAACTTGCATTTTTGTTTATCATAAATGTACCTTTGAGGTCTTTCTTGCAATGATATAGATTGCAGAGGCTTCTACTATGTGGTGATGCTGAACTGAGATCAGACCCATATAGCTATCTGGTTTGCTATGCTGAGTTTGAAGACATTACGTGTCTAAAAAATTCACGCTTGCAAGCTGAATAGAAATTGTTTCATAAACGCTCAGAGTTTGTATTTAGATCTAGTTTCTTTATTCCTGTCTTTCACTGACGATAGCAAATAGCTTGAAATCATGATCTGAAAGTGGAATTATAGTTAGAGATAGTGAATACTAACTACTCTGACGTTTATGTAAACGAAATATACGCTTGATAGGTGTTTTTGGTAGGACGCCATCTGTGGACATAAATACAAGCGTTAGCAAGTTTTTTAACTTGCATTTTTGTTTATCATAAATGTACCTTTGAGGTCTTTCTTGCAATGATATAGATTGCAGAGGCTTCTACTATGTGGTGATGCTGAACTGAGATCAGACCCATATAGCTATCTGGTTTGCTATGCTGAGTTTGAAGACATTACGTGTCTTCCGATCTCACGCTTGCAAGCTGAATAGAAATTGTTTCATAAACGCTCAGAGTTTGTATTTAGATCTAGTTTCTTTATTCCTGTCTTTCACTGACGATAGCAAATAGCTTGAAATCATGATCTGAAAGTGGAATTATAGTTAGAGATAGTGAATACTAACTACTCTGACGTTTATGTAAACGAAATATACGCTTGATAGGTGTTTTTGGTAGGACGCCATCTGTGGACATAAATACAAGCGTTAGCAAGTTTTTTTAACTTGCATTTTTGTTTATCATAAATGTACCTTTGAGGTCTTTCTTGCAATGATATAGATTGCAGAGGCTTCTACTATGTGGTGATGCTGAACTGAGATCAGACCCATATAGCTATCTGGTTTGCTATGCTGAGTTTGAAGACATTACGTGTCTAAAAAATTCACGCTTGCAAGCTGAATAGAAATTGTTTCATAAACGCTCAGAGTTTGTATTTAGATCTAGTTTCTTTATTCCTGTCTTTCACTGACGATAGCAAATAGCTTGAAATCATGATCTGAAAGTGGAATTATAGTTAGAGATAGTGAATACTAACTACTCTGACGTTTATGTAAACGAAATATACGCTTGATAGGTGTTTTTGGTAGGACGCCATCTGTGGACATAAATACAAGCGTTAGCAAGTTTTTTAACTTGCATTTTTGTTTATCATAAATGTACCTTTGAGGTCTTTCTTGCAATGATATAGATTGCAGAGGCTTCTACTATGTGGTGATGCTGAACTGAGATCAGACCCATATAGCTATCTGGTTTGCTATGCTGAGTTTGAAGACATTACGTGTCTAAAAAATTCACGCTTGCAAGCTGAATAGAAATTGTTTCATAAACGCTCAGAGTTTGTATTTAGATCTAGTTTCTTTATTCCTGTCTTTCACTGACGATAGCAAATAGCTTGAAATCATGATCTGAAAGTGGAATTATAGTTAGAGATAGTGAATACTAACTACTCTGACGTTTATGTAAACGAAATATACGCTTGATAGGTGTTTTTGGTAGGACGCCATCTGTGGACATAAATACAAGCGTTAGCAAGTTTTTTAACTTGCATTTTTGTTTATCATAAATGTACCTTTGAGGTCTTTCTTGCAATGATATAGATTGCAGAGGCTTCTACTATGTGGTGATGCTGAACTGAGATCAGACCCATATAGCTATCTGGTTTGCTATGCTGAGTTTGAAGACATTACGTGTCTAAAAAATTCACGCTTGCAAGCTGAATAGAAATTGTTTCATAAACGCTCAGAGTTTGTATTTAGATCTAGTTTCTTTATTCCTGTCTTTCACTGACGATAGCAAATAGCTTGAAATCATGATCTGAAAGTGGAATTATAGTTAGAGATAGTGAATACTAACTACTCTGACGTTTATGTAAACGAAATATACGCTTGATAGGTGTTTTTGGTAGGACGCCATCTGTGGACATAAATACAAGCGTTAGCAAGTTTTTTAACTTGCATTTTTGTTTATCATAAATGTACCTTTGAGGTCTTTCTTGCAATGATATAGATTGCAGAGGCTTCTACTATGTGGTGATGCTGAACTGAGATCAGACCCATATAGCTATCTGGTTTGCTATGCTGAGTTTGAAGACATTACGTGTCTAAAAAATTCACGCTTGCAAGCTGAATAGAAATTGTTTCATAAACGCTCAGAGTTTGTATTTAGATCTAGTTTCTTTATTCCTGTCTTTCACTGACGATAGCAAATAGCTTGAAATCATGATCTGAAAGTGGAATTATAGTTAGAGATAGTGAATACTAACTACTCTGACGTTTATGTAAACGAAATATACGCTTGATAGGTGTTTTTGGTAGGACGCCATCTGTGGACATAAATACAAGCGTTAGCAAGTTTTTTAACTTGCATTTTTGTTTATCATAAATGTACCTTTGAGGTCTTTCTTGCAATGATATAGATTGCAGAGGCTTCTACTATGTGGTGATGCTGAACTGAGATCAGACCCATATAGCTATCTGGTTTGCTATGCTGAGTTTGAAGACATTACGTGTCTAAAAAATTCACGCTTGCAAGCTGAATAGAAATTGTTTCATAAACGCTCAGAGTTTGTATTTAGATCTAGTTTCTTTATTCCTGTCTTTCACTGACGATAGCAAATAGCTTGAAATCATGATCTGAAAGTGGAATTATAGTTAGAGATAGTGAATACTAACTACTCTGACGTTTATGTAAACGAAATATACGCTTGATAGGTGTTTTTGGTAGGACGCCATCTGTGGACATAAATACAAGCGTTAGCAAGTTTTTTAACTTGCATTTTTGTTTATCATAAATGTACCTTTGAGGTCTTTCTTGCAATGATATAGATTGCAGAGGCTTCTACTATGTGGTGATGCTGAACTGAGATCAGACCCATATAGCTATCTGGTTTGCTATGCTGAGTTTGAAGACATTACGTGTCTAAAAAATTCACGCTTGCAAGCTGAATAGAAATTGTTTCATAAACGCTCAGAGTTTGTATTTAGATCTAGTTTCTTTATTCCTGTCTTTCACTGACGATAGCAAATAGCTTGAAATCATGATCTGAAAGTGGAATTATAGTTAGAGATAGTGAATACTAACTACTCTGACGTTTATGTAAACGAAATATACGCTTGATAGGTGTTTTTGGTAGGACGCCATCTGTGGACATAAATACAAGCGTTAGCAAGTTTTTTAACTTGCATTTTTGTTTATCATAAATGTACCTTTGAGGTCTTTCTTGCAATGATATAGATTGCAGAGGCTTCTACTATGTGGTGATGCTGAACTGAGATCAGACCCATATAGCTATCTGGTTTGCTATGCTGAGTTTGAAGACATTACGTGTCTAAAAAATTCACGCTTGCAAGCTGAATAGAAATTGTTTCATAAACGCTCAGAGTTTGTATTTAGATCTAGTTTCTTTATTCCTGTCTTTCACTGACGATAGCAAATAGCTTGAAATCATGATCTGAAAGTGGAATTATAGTTAGAGATAGTGAATACTAACTACTCTGACGTTTATGTAAACGAAATATACGCTTGATAGGTGTTTTTGGTAGGACGCCATCTGTGGACATAAATACAAGCGTTAGCAAGTTTTTTAACTTGCATTTTTGTTTATCATAAATGTACCTTTGAGGTCTTTCTTGCAATGATATAGATTGCAGAGGCTTCTACTATGTGGTGATGCTGAACTGAGATCAGACCCATATAGCTATCTGGTTTGCTATGCTGAGTTTGAAGACATTACGTGTCTAAAAAATTCACGCTTGCAAGCTGAATAGAAATTGTTTCATAAACGCTCAGAGTTTGTATTTAGATCTAGTTTCTTTATTCCTGTCTTTCACTGACGATAGCAAATAGCTTGAAATCATGATCTGAAAGTGGAATTATAGTTAGAGATAGTGAATACTAACTACTCTGACGTTTATGTAAACGAAATATACGCTTGATAGGTGTTTTTGGTAGGACGCCATCTGTGGACATAAATACAAGCGTTAGCAAGTTTTTTAACTTGCATTTTTGTTTATCATAAATGTACCTTTGAGGTCTTTCTTGCAATGATATAGATTGCAGAGGCTTCTACTATGTGGTGATGCTGAACTGAGATCAGACCCATATAGCTATCTGGTTTGCTATGCTGAGTTTGAAGACATTACGTGTCTAAAAAATTCACGCTTGCAAGCTGAATAGAAATTGTTTCATAAACGCTCAGAGTTTGTATTTAGATCTAGTTTCTTTATTCCTGTCTTTCACTGACGATAGCAAATAGCTTGAAATCATGATCTGAAAGTGGAATTATAGTTAGAGATAGTGAATACTAACTACTCTGATGTTTATGTAAACGAAATATATGCTTGATAGGTGTTTTTGGTAGGACGCCATCTGTGGACATAAATACAAGCGTTAGCAAGTTTTTTAACTTGCATTTTTGTTTATCATAAATGTACCTTTGAGGTCTTTCTTGCAATGATATAGATTGCAGAGGCTTCTACTATGTGGTGATGCTGAACTGAGATCAGACCCATATAGCTATCTGGTTTGCTATGCTGAGTTTGAAGACATTACGTGGCTAAAAAATTCACGCTTGCAAGCTGAATAGAAATTGTTTCATAAACGCTCAGAGTTTGTATTTAGATCTAGTTTCTTTATTCCTGTCTTTCACTGACGATAGCAAATAGCTTGAAATCATGATCTGAAAGTGGAATTATAGTTAGAGATAGTGAATACTAACTACTCTGATGTTTATGTAAACGAAATATACGCTTGATAGGTGTTTTTGGTAGGATGCCATCTGTGGACATATATATATATATATATATTATAAACTTATGATTATATATCCATATATATATATATATATATATAATTAAGTGGTTAAGTGCTTTCAAGAGTCAGAGCCCTCATATTAATAACCATTTTGTAAATACAGGGTCAGAGACCTCATATTCATAGGTATTTTATAAATGGAAATTTATTATATATTTACAAAATTGTTATGAATATGAGGGCTCTGATCTTTAAAATCAATTAGCCATTTATATATATATATATATATATATATAACCTTTTGATTAGTTCACCATAATAAATTACTGTAATAAATCACTGTAATAAATTACTGTAATAAGATGTACTTAAATATCCGAAATTTTAAATTTTAAAAATATAGCTGGCACTAAGAACTTGCTAGATATTTCAATAGAGACTATAAAAGATCTTATAAACATACCATTGTTTTTATTTGTTCGTGATTATTATTTTTTTAGGTCTATATTATATATTGTAACGAGCATAGACGTTCGTTACATTGTTTTTTTTATATATTTATTAAACATGAAAGTAAATTAAAAAGTTTGCATTTAAAAATTTTCTTTAAGAATTAAAAATTGAAATTAAATATCATCTTAAACTTGTATATATTAAATCGCACAGATAATGAAAAATTATTAAAATAAAACTTTATTAAAGAAAAAGTATTTTAAAACTAAATTTTAAAAAGATTTGGAGATAAAATTATATCTTTAAATTTATCTTTAAATATATCTTTGATTTGGAAAACAGGTTAATTAATCAGAAATGGAAATGATAAATTTAATTAGTCAAATGTAAACCAGCCTTGGGCATTTAAATGTAAAAACATCGGTCAGATAGGAAAACAATAAAAACTTTTAGCGAATGAAATAAATCCATTGGGAAATCGGACCTCAACGAAAAGAATCATCACATTGATGACATAATGTTAAGGCAATCCTTCAAATGAATATAAAAGGACAAGGTTGAAAATTATTAGGGATTGGAAATTGCTTATTTACGATGTGACAGATATGTGTTAGTGCGGAAGTGAATCCCTTTTCCTTCACTTCCGCACTAACACATATCTGTCACATCATAAATAAGCAATTTCCAATCCCTAATAATTTTCAACCTTGTCCTTTTATATTCATTTGAAGGATTGCCTTAACATTCCTTCTCCTTCACTTCCGCACTAACACATATCTGTCACATTGTAAATAAGCAATTTCCAATCCCTAATAATTTTCAACCTTGTCCTTTTATATTCATTTGAAGGATTGCCTTAACATTCCTTCTCCTTCACTTCCGCAATAACACATATCTGTCACATTGTAAATAAGCAATTTCCAATCCCTAATAATTTTCAACCTTGTTCTTTTATATTCATTTGAAGGATTGCCTTAACATTATGTCATCAATGTGATGATTCTTTTCGTTGAGGTCCGATTTCCCAATGGATTTATTTCATTCGCTAAAAGTTTTTATTCTTTTCCTATCTGACCGATGTTTTTACATTTAAATGCCCAAGGCTGGTTTACATTTGACTAATTAAATTTATCATTTCCATTTCTGATTAATTAACCTGTTTTCCAAATCAAAGATATATTTAAAGATAAATTTAAAGATATAATTTTATCTCCAAATCTTTTTTAAAATTTAGTTGTAAAATACTTTTTCTTTAATAAAGTTTTATTTTAATAATTTTTCATTATCTGTGCGATTTAATATATACAAGTTTAAGATAATATTTAATTTCAATTTTTAATTCTTAAAGAAAATTTTTAAATGCCAACTTTTTAATTTAATTTCATGTTTAATAAATATATAAAAAAAAAAAAACAATGTAACGAACGTCTATGCTCGTTACAATATATATTAAAAATAATTATAATAATAAAAGATCAATAATTTGGTTAGTTTAGTAAAATATTTTTATAAAGTTGAATAAATATATTATGTTGTGTTTAAATTGAAAGGTTGAATTTAATTAGTTTTGAAATCTTATTTTTTATGTTCAACATTATAATGCTTAGTAATTGAGACAACTTTCATGTAATATTGGTGGGAATTTTGGATTAAAAAATCAGACGATAGGAAAAAGATAAAAAGAAAAAGACAAACCAGGCCAGTAAGTAATTAAGTCATCAGAAATATTTGATAAAATTCAGGTGATTATAAAGATATTTTGTGCTATAACTGTAATTTAATTTAGAGTAATAAAAATCAAAATAATTAGTGTTGGATAAACAATTATATCATGCAGTGAATAACTAATTTCTTTGTCCGGTCACAAAGCCATAGTTTGGGAGATCAAATTACAATTTTAAAAAAAAATGTTACTGCAGAAAAAGTTGCCAGTAAATATTAATATTATGGTGAACAGTCAAATATATAAGGATAATATTCAGTCATTTCAAGCGGTAAGACATTGGACAATCTTTCACATAAGTGAAAACAGTTTGAGATATCTGTACTTCATTATATATTTAAAAAGATAATTTAACTTTATGATATAAAGAAAACTAAAATAAAATCAGAATAAAAATCGTTAAAGAAAAACTTACAGAAATGTTGAAGACAAATAATAGATATAATAATTAAATTGATTTACATTATTAAAACTGATTCTACAATATTTTTTTAAGAAGATATACTTATAGTATTGTAAAAAGGAACGATTTTATTTAACTGACTTATAAATGTTTATTTGGAATAGTTAATAATAAATGCAAAAATAAGTCATAGGAGTTAAAATCGTCCCATAGAAAAAAAAATATATAGATTATGATGAGACTTGATGCCAATAAACTGTAATATAAACGTAGAAATAAAACAACGAACTTATATATGATCTACACTTTGAAAACACTTGAATAATTAGTTATATTTGACATAATCCATTAATCTATCAATCCTAGTAAATTTATAATAATGGGATATGAAAATCTCTGCTTATTAAATATTTCCAGAGAATATTTAAACTTTAAAATAATAATAATAATAATAATAATAATAATAATAATAATAATAATAATAATAATAATAATAATAATAATAATAATAATAATAATAATAATAATAATAATAATAATAATAGTAGTAGTAGTAGTAGTAGTAGTAATATTAATAATAATAATAATAATAATAATAATAATAATAATAATAATAGTAATAATAATAATAATAATAATAATAATAATAATAATAATAATAATAATAATAATAATAATAATAATAATAATAATAATAATAATAATAATAATAATAATAATAATAATAATAATAATCCTCATTTTATTATAATTGCATAATTTTTCAAATATTGAAAAGGCCATCTATTATAAAATTGACAAATGTGTTCAAAGTCCTGACATGGAAGAACATCTGAATTATCAGTTTTACATACTGGAAGAAAATCTGAACTATCAGTTTTACATACTTATAAATGAAAAAAAAAAACAACAACTAAATAACAATTTTCCATCTTTGGATAGGAATTAGATAATTACTACCTTTATATTTTTTTTGTTATGAAGTTAATCTTCATTATGTTAAAAAAATTGTTTTATATGTTTAAGTTACATTTTTAGATATATTCCAAATGAGAATGTTATAGATGTGAAGTAAATAGAAGAGTGCAATGGGTAAATAATGCTCTAAATTTTTATTATAAAATCATATGAAGGTAAGATTAATGTATGATATATTTTAAAATGTAAGTTGATTAGTATAAGGAAATGCTAAAGAACCAAATAATATAATAGTAAAATAACCAAATGTATGATAATGAAATGGGAAGAAAAATAATCTGAAAGGATTAAAGATGGGTGGATGATAAACTATATGATAGAATAAGTAAACTTGTGATCCCAAGTTAAAAATAAATAAATAAATATTGACTATTGCCAAATTATACTGACACTTTGTTTTGTAGTATATCACCAGGAGATTAGGAAAATAATTAATGGAAAGATAATATTATTATATAGTTATGCTGATTTATTGTATGATGTATGCCTGTGATCCTTTTTATATTTAGATAAGTGCCATTCCAAGGATATTCAATATGGTAAAATGTAATTTCCTGAAGAACTGATAAGAACATAATGGGGTCAGTCTAAGTGATACTCATATATATAGTTGGATGTTATAATGTGAGGAATCTCCATAAGATGAAGGTGATCATTTCCACAAGAGCTTAACAGGAAAGCTTGGATATTAACATAGTATCATGAAGAATAAATGATTACTTGCCATGAGAGCACACCTTATTTGGAAAGGTAAAATAAAACCTCCATTGTATGTTTGTAGCAATTGAGTCCAGTAGACATCAGTTTCTTATCTACAGAATGTTAATTACAAAGAAAATAAGGTATGCACGGTATATCAGTGGATTTATAAAACGAATATAATGTTTTATCTAAGTGTGAAAAATTGTTTAAATGGAAAATAAAAATGTAAATACAAAACAAAGGTTGCATTAAGTAATTAATTTTAAAATGACACTATATGAAAATAAAAACAAATGGGATCCATAATGAAAACAAAACAAGAAAAAAATGAATGTAATGAGTGATTATCAAATGGTATTGTATCTTTGGTTTTATTATGGGTAATAATTTTATATATTTTTATGTGATAAAAATAATCACATTCTAACAATATGTGATGTGGTTGTTTTTGGCATTCATAAGGATAATAATAATATGTATCTTAAATAAGAAATATACATAAAATATGGAATCTATAATTAAAATAAATAATAATAATAATAATAATAATAATAATAATAATAATAATAATAATAATAATAATAATAATAATAATAATAATAATAATAATAATAATAATAATAATAATAATAATAATAATAATAACAACAACAACAACAACAATATGATTTGTAATGATTCATGGAAATTTAATTAAAAAGAAATAGAAAAATTAGATTCCTATAATTTTAAAATGTTATTGTTTAGTATATAGGAGTCAGCAATTCTCATTATTGTATATAATTGTATATAATTATATGTGTTATATTTTGTTGTTGTTATACATACTATTCAAAATTATGTTAATAATTATTGTTATTTATGTAAATAAACTATTATTGTAAAAAACAGTGGTTGAGTGAAGTCTTTGTTCAATATGGAATTCTTTTCACCACTTTGTCATATCCAAATACACAATTTATTGGCAGTATTATATAGAACAAAACTGATAGATTTAATTGTTTATTAAATTCAATCACAATTACTTGAATGATAACATTTAATAGCATGATAGTATTAGTTTAAAATGGTTATATCTTTATAGTCACATGGAAATTTCTGAGGAAAGTAAATTTGAATTCATTTCAAATACATTCAGAAGAGTATATTAGTATCAGATATTGATATGAGAATATTTTAGATAATCTAATAAAGTTAACTGGGTATATAAAACCAGGTAAGTTGATTATTTAGCTGACTAAAGTTAAAATGAAATTATTTTGAATAAGAATTATGTTTTAAAATGATAATAAAAGTAGTTCATTTTATAGGTAGTAGTTAGTTATAAGTTATAGTTTTATTAATTGTTAGAAAATATGATGGTGGTTTATAATTGGGAATTTATTATTCTTGTTAAAATGATATACTACCTTGTTGAACATTGGAGGTGTAAACATCAGGGGTTTAAATTCCTTAGCAAGGCTTTTTGCTCTTAAAAGATGGCTAGATCAGTCTCGCCTGTACATACTGCACCTAGGTGAGGCAAAGATGCATTGGAACTCAAACAACAAGCTCAATGACACCCTCATCCAATTTGGAGTCTTTCAATATTTACCTGGAGACACTACCCAGTCAGGTGTAGCAATTCTAATCAATAAAGAACCAAATAAACAGCACCAGAACACTCCTCATGGACAATGAACTAATTGTCACAGAAATAAGTATTGGGAAATTCACCCTGATCCTAGCCTATGTTTACTTGAGAAGAGGTGCTGAAGCAGCAATATCATTAATTAACAAAATCAATTCCATTGTGGCATCAACAGTGTCAGCAGTCATATTGTTTGGTGATTTCAACATTTCCTACAATAAATTCACCCTTAAATTATTGCACTTGATCAATCATGTGCTGCTGAGTGGGGAGGGATGTTTCCCAGAAAACTCCTATTTTTTCTACACTCGGCAGTATCACTCACTTATAGATTTGTTGTTCTATAGTTCAGAATTTCATCATATTCTACATGTTTCATTCCAATTGGTACTGTATTCTGATCACTTGTCCATGTTGGTATCTGTCAACCTAGACCAGGTGCCTTTAACTACACTTCAACAGTCTAGAACCATCAGAATGCTAAACAAAGCCAACACACCTGAGTGGATTATCTTTGAGGCCAATATTCTGTTCCATAAAATAGGCCTTCTGTCACTACCACCAGTCCATGCCTGGTCAGCATTTGTGGGTGTGCTAAGTGGTCTATTCTACATGCTTCATTCCAATTGGTACTGTATTCTGATCACTTGTCCATGTTGATATCTGTCAACCTAGACCAGGTGCCTTTAACTACACTTCAACAGTCTAGAACCATCAGAATGCTAAACAAAGCCAACACACCTGAGTGGATTTTCTCTGAGGCCTATATTCTGTTCCATAAAATAGGCCTTCTGTCACTACCACCAGTCCATGCCTGGTCAGCATTTGTTGGTGTGCTGAATGATCTCATCAACACCTTTACTGCACTCATCAAAGGTCTGATCAGGCTACTCAAGGATTTGGACACAATAGGCAACCAGGTTGCTCAGCTCTCAGCCACAGGGGCTAGTGTCAGGGAGATCATGAGTCTAAAAGGTCAATATCGAGAAAGACAGGGGGTGTTGGCACAATACATAGCGGTAAAGAGGGCCAAAGTACAACTGCCAGCACAACTGGACACAAAGTTATCTCCAGTGGGCAATTAGTGCCAGGAAAAGACCAAAACCCTCTATGATCATCATAAATAAATACAGCTACAAAGGAAAAGCAATGTTATTCAAAATTTACATGCATTTTAAGGATAAGTTACAATGTGAGCCATTCAGTATAGGAGACTTCTAGTGGGAGGAAGAAGTGGTGGGTGATCATGGAATTTCACAAGATCTCATCATGCAGAATCAGCTGGATTATCATGAAAAACATATCCTGGCCTGCATGGAATCTCATGGTTTGTCTTAGTCCACCTATGCAGGTTCACTGCACCTGTGGTATTGGGGCTAATTGGTGTACTAGCAGGGAAGTACCAGCCCATCCCTGACCTGCATCCGATTGCCCTTTTGCCCTTCCTTAAAAAACAATCAAACATGCCTAATTTTACAAATTTGTGTCACCACTCTTGATTAAAGCTGTCGAATAAATAATAAAGACAAGATTCAGCAGTAGTTGCTTGAAAAATTTTCAGGCATCAATTTGCCCACAAAGTACATTCCATTGGAGATGCTGTTCACAAATTCATCATAATGCTCGAGTACATCAGGCAAAAAAAATATTTAGCAGTGGTTGTCCAGTTGGACTTTGCAACAGCCTTTGACTCTGTGGTCCCAGCTCAACTCTTCACAGTCATCAGGCGATATGGAGTTCCATTGGTCTACATTAACATAATCACTAATTTGCTCCTCAACAAAAATATGTATGTCTCCTTAAATTGCTCTCTTGCCCTGGATTCCAGCCACATATCTCCATACCACAGGGGTCACTGGTAAGCACCCTGTGTTTCATAACATATATTGACCCCTTCTTGAAAGATGTGGAGAAGAGGCTGCCTGGAGTATTTGTCCTAGCAATGGGGGAGGTGATTCACCATATATCATACATAGATGATGTAAGCATCATCCTCCCATCTGTTAAGCATCTTCCCCAGCTACACTTGCTTCTAGAATAGTGTGCCATCAAGTACCATCTGAAACTGAATTCAGCAAATACAGCAATCTGGAAGACCTGCAGTGGTAAAACCATTACATCTAACTTCACAGGCACACATGAAAATTTTCTGGGGCTGCCAGTGGCTTTGTCACAGTCAGCAATGAGACATCAGATAGAATTCATGTTACTAGAAAGGACCAGAAAGATGGCTGGTACCTTATCATCAATCTCCCTGTCACTTCCAGACAAGGTGACACTGTTGTATATGCTGGTCTTTGAGAATTAACTATTATCTACCATTTATCAGGCTGACCAAGAGCTTCCAAAATAAAATAGGGTCACAGTGTACAAAAGTGTTATGGAAATCATCACCTGGTAGAATTGTTTGTATAGGCCTCAATAAAATGAGAAAACCCAAGGACTTAAATGGTCTTGGTCTGCATGACATTCAGGTGCTGTTTAAGTGGAGGATGATAGCTAGTCTGAGGGTATCTAAAGATCTACAAGATAGAAGTCATCATTCCCCTTCAGTTGAACCCACCAATACCCTGCCACTTAACAAGAACAGGTGGGTAGCAGAAATGGAGTATCAAGTGGCAGGGCTCATATCTGCCAAAGAAGATCTTTTTTGAAAGAAAGATTAGGTACTGGGATGTTTACAAACATATGCATCCCAGTCAGCAGAGTAACCCAGTCAGGCTAGAGTCAACTTTAAAGTCATTGATAAAAAAGTCCAAATACTGGTCATTGGACATCAGGCTAGTAAATTTTATTATCAAATTCAGTCTGGATGCTCTTCTGACAAATCAATTCTTGGTAGATCATAAGTTATTTAAGAGCATTTCTCCTATATGCCCATTATGCAGCCAGGAGAAGGGGATATTGATCATCTTAACTACTGTTGCTCAAAATTCAGAGACTGGAGATAAGATTGGTATCTAGTATTAGGTTGGGATGCTATCAGACACTGGACATCAGTGGGGCACTGAGAACTGGAGTATTTGCTATAATCTGAATGGCAATCATGATTCTCTTTGCAAAGTGGCTGACCAGGTGTCACAGTGTTTTTCAAGACAACTCAGCAAACCCATGGCAAGTCTTCAAGAAACACCTTTGCGGTCTGAAAACCAAAGACTATCTTATAACATCCCACAGACTATGCACAGACATGGGAACAGATCACTCTGGATGAGTTGACAAGCAAACCTTTTAAGCTGACATCTAAGTTATAAAATGATCTGTCAACTGAAACAACAAGAGACAAGAAAGAAGAAGGTATGAAGATAGAGAAAGTGATGACAGGAAGACTGATGAAAAGGGGAAATTACAAAGATAACACAAAACAGATAACACCTGCCACCAAATGAAAAGTGGCTGTTTGATTTGATGTAGTGTAACCAAAGACCAAGATGTGACTTAAATCTACACAAGATAAAAGAGAAACATAAATTCAAGTTGAATTCAATCAATGTAAACAAAGACTAAAATGAATGTAAATGAATAGAGCTGTAATCTAATGTAATCTGTAGAATCTGTATTCCAATAAATATTACCTTAATAAAAAAAAAACTTTAATGAAATAACTTAATAATATATATATATATATATATATATATATATATATATATATATATATATATATATATATATATATATATATATATATATATATATATATATATCATAACATCTTGAATTAATCACATCAAATTAATAAAAATATATTATCTTATATTTTTTTTATAATCATGCTTATTTCAAGGTTTTACTTATTCTAATATGATAACCTAATAACCTCTCTATTTAATATAATTGAATAATAAGATGGATTTTACTAAAATCCAATCATCTTAATCATAACAACATCTAACATAATAATATATTTTATGTTAGATGTTGTTATGATTAAGATGATTGGATCTTAGTAAAATCCATCTTATTATTCAATTATATTAAATAGAGAGGTTATTAGGTTATCATATTGGAATAAGTAAAAACCTTGAAATAAGCAAAAGGTAGTAATAGTAGTGATTATAAAAAAAATATAAGATAATATATTTTATTAATTTGATGTGATTAATTCAAGATGTTATGAAATATATATATATATAATATTAAAACTCACTCTCTTGTAACTGCCTTTTTAAATCTACCTAAGTAATTATTATTATTTTTTTTCATATGTCATAGCATCTGCCAGGACGCGAACCCACACCCTGTCTGCAACCAACTACTTGCTTGCATGGCACTTGCGATACCTCTCGGCTAACAACGCAAGACTTAAGTAAGTATTTGACTGATAATTATAATCAATTGTTGAATTTCATGAAATAATAATTTATATGATTTATGGTTTAATGTTAGAGCTAGGTGGTAAATAGATTTAAAGTGTATACTAAAAAATGTGGAGATCCAGAGATAACGAGGTGTAGTAGAAAGATAGGTTATTGATGTTACAGTGTCTGGCCAAATTATAGCCTAATCTTAAAACAAAAAAAGACAAATTAGAAAGTATAATATTTTTTTCTGTTATATAAAATACACATATGAAAAGGAAAGGTTATATATATATATATATATATATATATATATATATATATATATATATATATATATATATATATATATATATATATATATATATATATATATATATTATACTTTCTAATTTGTCTTTCTTGTTATAAGATTAGGCTATAATATGGCTAGACACTAAACATCAAAAACCTATATTTCTACTACACCTTGTTATCTCTGGATCTCCACATTGCTTGAGTTGGTTTTTTGAATCTAATGTCCCAGATCCTCACTGAAGACACCCATAGGTCTAAACCAGTCTGGGGGTGGAGATAATCCAAGATACAAATGATTTGAATGCTTTCTCTTGTAGTAGCATTTATTATAAATAAAAAAGCTTGTTTAGAGCTCATTAGCATGTTCTTAATTATATATATATATATATATAAATGTAAAAGTATAATAACCATTACAAAGATATTATTGATATAATATACAAACAAACAATTTAACAGTAAAAAATATTATATTTTAAATTCTTTAGTAGCACTTTGAATTACATAGTAATTCTCATCAGCTGAGCTTGTTTAGAGCTAATTTGGATGTTCTTAATTATATATATATATATATATATATATATATATATATATATATATATATATATATATATATAATGTAAAAAGTAATATACGAATTACAAAGATATTATATATATAATATGTTAAAAACAAATAATTTAACAGTAAAAAATATTATATTTTGGAATTTTTTAGTAGCACTTGAATTACATATTTTTTTTCATCACCCGTAACTGAATTTCAAATTTTAGTGTTACATAAATTTGCTTATAGAAATTTACATAATATTAAAATTTAAATTCAGTTAAGGCTGATGAGGATTAATAATGGCATTGAAAACGCTACTTTCAAAGAAATTAAAATATATTTTTTACTGTCAAATTGTTTGTTTATATATTCTAATTCCAATATAAATAACGTCTCTTTTAATTCTGTATTATTAATTAGTTAGTTTTGGCCTCATTTCAATTATTTTATTGTTTAGTTTGCACTAATTCTTCAGG
>JAQFVV010002723.1:0-20322 GCA_028023455.1 Epiperipatus broadwayi | reverse complement strand
ATATACGTTCCATTACAATATATATATATATATATATAGTTAAGTTTATATTTTAAAATAATGAACTATATACTCTATGTGATTAAAAAGTTTCATCACAAAAATGAAACCAACTTTTGTTTTAATAAAGTTTTAAAAGAAAACTATTTAAAAGTTTTGTATATAAGGGTAAGTGCAATATTGCACATAGTTATGTTTTAAAATTCTGCCATTTCTATTTTTTTTAATAGATAGATTTCATTTTTAAAATAGTTTTCTTTTGGTCACTTGTTTTTTTCAAAGTAATTAAAGGCAAGCAAAATATTCTAAGTTTAAAAAAAAGAAGTTAATCCTAAAGTTTTTTTTAATTGAATTCTTCTTATTTGATTGTAATCAATTTTTAATTTATTTTAACTAAAGCTGAGACTTGTTTTTCCATTTTTTAAAAATAATTATGAATAAGATTAACCCTGGTCAAAATCTTTAATTAAGATTAAATCTGAGATAAAGATTTGCCCTGGTCGAAAACTACTAATTAAAAGATGTTATGGAAGATAAGAACTCACATAAATAATCCTGGAATTTCAGACTGATGATTCTTCAGCTATTGACATTTATTCTGCTTGTTTAGTTTTGATTCAACTTTGTACGCTATTCGAAATCCTGACTAGAAGTACTGTGCTGCCAAATTTAAATTACTGTCTTCATATTCCTAAGAAGAATCTTTCCTGCAGAATGCTAAAACTACATGCTAGGAAGAATTTTCTCAACATCGTGCCATGCTAAACCAACTTAAAGATGTATCCCAGATCTCAAATCATCCCTGCAAAATCATGTTGTAAGAGTTCAAACAAGAATTGATCCCTAACATTGCCTTCTGCATCCTGAACAAAAAATGGAAACCCATCAGCCAATCTTAACCTTATATCTTGAGATAATTTCCTTATTCTTACGAGGGTTTTAAAGTCTCAGATTATCTTAAAAAGTAAACTATTAATATGATATTTTTTGCCTGTTAAATTTAAATATTTTGAGCATTTATTCTGTGTGTTATATATTGTGTTTATAGTATGTTGTAATCTTAATTTTAAGGTTCCACATTTGTTTTGAATTTATTTGTCAGAGCATATACTGACTTTATTTCTTAAAGCTATTCACATTTATAATTACTATTTCACTTTCTTAATAAATACTTGAGCAGATGTAAATAATTTTCTGATTACTTACATGTCTCCTATTGAGACTTTTAATTATTTTATAGCAGCTTAAGTTTGGACAATCATTTGGTTGGTGATTCACCAGTTATATATTTTTGTTTTCCCTTGAATCAGAGATTTGATTGACTCTTTGTTTTTTTAGAGTTACCTATGCTGGAATATTTTCTAAGATTTCTATTTTCATTAAATTGGAGATTATATTTCTCCCCCATACTTCAATTCATACTCCATCATATTCACTTAACATATTTATTTTTCTTGCATTGCAATTAACCTTGGTAATCTTCAATGTGGTTGGCCATGAAGTAGTTTTGCAGACAATATGACATAAAATAGTTAATCTAGTGAACACGAGCCCATGCTGGTTTCATTGATTTATGCAAGAATCTTTCATTTGTTATTAGTTTCAAAATTTTTTGAATAGGGAAACTAGAAGTGCTTAGGTGACTCTTCAGCTGAAAGATGATTCTTCCCTCCCTTTTTAAAACTCTATTAGAAAATTAGGCAGCCTGCTGGAAAATGTCAAATGATCCAGAAGACCCTTGATAGAATTTAATAAAAACTACATCTATTGTAAATAAATCTTTGTATTTGAAAATTTTTAGATTAATTTTAATAAACTATGAACTTGCTTAAATTATATTAGCTAACATTTGTCCTAGCTTTATTTTCTCAATTGTCTGAGCAATGTCTTGCTTTCCCTGAGTCTGGTAAGTGCAAATCATCACCATCATTAATTTTTGATCACAGTAAATAAATTTTCCAGTTAAGCAGTGATCTGGTAGTGGCCTCCATGATCAAAAGGAATTAAGAACCGACCATTACAATAATAATTATTAATATGGGGGGGGGGGATAAATCAAGAGATGGGAAAATTAATAAGTAACATAATTTGTTTCTTTTTGCTATTAATTGTGTAAAGTTTTATTTGATTGAATATCTCTAAGTTATTAAAATAACTGTCTATATGTTATGAGCTAATAAATTACACACAAAATCGTAAAGAAATATACTAGAAGAAAGGGTGGGGTATAACTGGGTACCAGTATAATATTAAATAACAAATGATGATATTTAAAATTTGATCTGATGTTGAATTATTAATCCAATAATAGCATTGGAATATAGTTAGAGAATTTTAATTTATAAGTTTTAATGAGTATCAATTATAATACAGGCATAGGACAAATAGAAATTTAAAGTCAGAAAATAAATCTTAAAGTATTTGAGAAGATTAAGATAAATATTTTTATTCAACACAGTTAGCACTAAAGAGTGGCTTATATACATCCAGCAAAAATTCTGAATGGTAATTAAAGATTAGTATAAGATGAGATAAATATCTAGATTAGATATAATAAAGAAAAAGATTTATTGCAGTTTTATGATATCGTAAACCCATAAAAAATTAATAATAATGTAGAAAGAGGGATTAAATAGTTAATATCACAAAATGAACACAGATAAAATATAATTGGTCATAAAATTATAATAAAATTATTTTACTTGTGATTAAAATATCAATTTATATTTTTTATTTCTTGTTTTTATTACAATCTATGAAGTGTAATTGGTAATTATTAAAAAAGGAATTGCCTGTTTAAGAGACACATTATATGATAGTACAAATAAAAAAATTCAATATCATAGATTGTATTATCAAATTTTTTTATGTGGAATAGCTCATTGCAAGTAAGGTAAGTGTGTAATTTTTTAAAGTGTATTTTTAAATAATTTTTTTGTTGTTTCATGTTAATTTATTTATTAATTCTATTATCTTTTTAAACTTTGTATGTAAGATGTTATTAAAATTAATGTTTTAAAAATTATGCCAAGCATTTAAAGTTGCATTTCTTTTATGGTGAATCATCATCACTATATCATCAACAGAGAGTATTAATTGTCATATGTATATTAATAGAAAATATTATTTGAAATTTGAAAGAAAAATCATAATTATTTAGGTAAATATTTATTAAATTAAATATTAAATTATTGCAAACTACTTTGATTACAATATTCATCACTCAAATACATTGAAAATGAAGTAAAATATATTTATTATTAAGAAATCATATTAGGAATTAGTTTTTATTTAAATTCAACATGATGATTATAATTTAAATAAAAATAGTAATCCATTATTCAATAATAGAGAAGATAAAATGAAATATAGATATAGTTCTAATTATAGATAAATGTTATTAGTCATCTCTAAAATATCACATTACCTATAGAGTTAAGTAAAATCCCTCTTAATACTTTATAAGTGGTATAAATAGTTAATTAAAATCAATGGTAATCCTGAAATCTCCTTAGAATAATATTGTCATTATGGTTATTTTTAATAATAGTGTTATAAAAGTAATAATAATAAAAGATTACCATACAATAGAATAATAATACAACATATTGAGTAGGTTAATTTAAATTTTACAATTATAAATGTTTTATTCTATTTATTTAAGCATTACTGTTAGTCATGAGAGTGTTTAGATACTGAATAAGGAGGAGTGTCTAGGTCTTCTTATGCCATTGTATAAATACTTTAGTATTTATTTAATGTTAAAGACTATGTAATCTTGTTAATAGAATAAGTGAGCCTCACAATTGTTAATATTGATTAAATATAGTTGAGAAAATAGTAAGAGTATTGAATGATACCTAGATAGAGTCATATTATAGCCTAATGTAGAAACTTGGCATATCTTCTAGGGGTTATCATCATCCTATTGACAGGTTATATATATATATATATATATATATCAAAAATATATATACCTATATATATATATATATATATATATATATATCAAACAAAAGTAAACAAGAGTAACTATACTTTAATAAAACATGTTGGTTGTGTGATGTAATTCCTTTAGTTATAGTTTGAAGATGAGGATGGTTTAAAAAGGGTAAAATGTGCTTATGGCTGTTATAAGATGAATAGTAGATACTTATCTATTTTAGTATTAAAATTAGAATTGAAATATAAAGAATATTAGGAGCATATAATGTGAAATTCAAATTCCTAGTTTTTGCCTTTCACTTTAAAGTCAGTAAAAATTAGACATTACTCACTTTAAATATATTTTTATAAAATATTAGACATCTAAAAATAAGAATTGAATAAAGTTAAAATGTGTTTGCTGAAAAGTATTATTATTAATGAAAAATACTATTTAATGACTTTGATGGTAGAAAATAATCTAAGTATTGCATAGTTTTAATACCTATTCCAGATATTTTCGTAGTACAGCCGTTAATGTTTTTTGATTAGAAACACTTATGCAAGAAACAAATATGAATTGTATGATTATGAATGTATGATAATTCTTTACTGAGCTATTGCTTTTTTTTTAAAGATAATGTATGCATGTGTTTTTATGCATGTGTTTTAATACTATTTACATTAACTATTAAAATATATAATTACATTGTGTTATTCATTTTAGAGACAATAAAGACATTAACAAAAATAAATTTTACTTGACCCTTCATTAGTTGCCTGTTTATTGTAAAATATATATATACTTTGAAAAGTAATTAACCTATCCTTAGGGTTTTATAGACCTTGGCCCATTTGTGTATTCCCTACTTAGTATATTCATTGTAACCTTTGAACAATAATTAGAAAACAGTAAATTATTTAAGATTACTTTGAAAAGTAGGTTTGTGTTTCAAATTGTGTACCAATTTTTTTTATCCCTTTCAATAGTCTGATGCTATTATTTAACATTAGACATTTAGTTTTTTAATTTATGCAAACTTTGTTTACTAAAAATGATCTACAGTCTAATTAAAAAGTTACCTTCTAATGGCAGCCACAGTCTGAAATTTGGTACTTAGTGTGATCCTCTGCCTTTAAATAAGGCAAAAGCAGTTATTTAACTTGAAAGAAAATATTGAATAATGACAATTTATTTTTCTTTAATAAGTTTCGTCTTTCAAAAAGAAATAGAGATTTTATATAAATGTAGACAATGTTTTTGAACAAATTTAGAAACATTTTTAAATTTTTTTTTTTTTAAAAAAATAATGGTAAGTTTGAAAAAAGAAATGCTTCAAAAATAACAGTTCTGTAAATGTATTTGAGTAGAAATAAATAAATAAAAAAGACCATCGTCTTATAAAATTTAGAGAAAAAATATACATTGTCAATTCTTTGAAAACACCTCAAAGAATAAATGTAACTATAAGTTTTTAAATTAATATATATCTGAATTGTATTGTTTTGGTTAACGTAAAATATATATTTTATATTATTGTGCTTAATAATTTTATTACAGAAAGTCTGCAAAGCTATAAAAACAAATATAATACAGAAGACAGTATAAAAAATATTATATTTTTAACTTTCATTACATCAAAACTCAAAAATTATTTTATGATATAACAAGATCAGAATATGACTCAATTTTAACTCTGACCAATAAGATTATATTAGATACTCTGATAACTTTTTTAACGTCAGAAACAAAACACATCTGCTAGTCATTAAATTTTCATCTGACACATGACTATGGAAGTAAATTAAGTTAAATGTT
Source organism: Epiperipatus broadwayi (assembly GCA_028023455.1). Lineage (NCBI taxonomy): Eukaryota > Metazoa > Onychophora > Udeonychophora > Euonychophora > Peripatidae > Epiperipatus > Epiperipatus broadwayi. Next base: position 14,579 of record JAQFVV010002723.1, on the reverse strand, counting down.
TTATAACAATAAAAACTAATGGTTACAAAAAATAATAAATGTGAAATAACAAGGAAAAAAATAGAAACAAAATGAAAAACTTTCAAAGATATTAAAACATATTGCTTTTGAAAAAAAAAAATTTTTTTACAATAAAGATGACTAGATAGCCTTATTATTTAATAAGGAAATGACACAATAAGATATATGTAAAAATTCTAAAAAAAGCTATATAACAATAAGCAACAAAAACAGATGGAACTGTTATATATATATTAGAGAAGAGATAATTATGGACCACATTTTCAAATTATTAGAATAAATGACTGATGTCAAAAAATATAAATAAAGTGGACTCTAGTAGGCTTTTGTAAGATTTATGTAAGATTTTTGCTAATTTCTTTCAATTGAATACAGCGGTCGTTGGAGTCAATCCAGATGTAAAATTGATTCCAGTAAAGTATACAATATTCGCATGTTAAGATAAATTATGAAAAGGACAAATTAATATGAGTTGGGATTCTGCTTTATATTTATTATTATGGAAAAAAAGAAGCAGTTTTTAAGCATTTATTTTATGATTAAAGATTTGGAATGACAGACAAATTCTGAATAGTTATCAAAATACAATAGCAATGGTATGTTATATGCTGACAATATAAAAATTACTGTTAATAAAAGTAATTCTATTCCTTTAAATCTTCTAACGGTAGCAATTTTATAAATATAGACATACATTGGTTAATGACTGCCTTAAATAAAATACTTTTTATTATTTATACTAAAACAATATTTAATAAATATTGAAAAAAAATGTAATTATCTCTGAGTGTGATCAAATCATTATATACAATTGAATACAAAGTAATTTTTCTTTGGAAATGAGAAAATATAAAAATAAACAAAAAAGGTTATTTTCAGGTATTTTAAATTATTGAAGAGTATATTGTAAACTTTGATTATTGCTTGATGCAAAATTTTCAGCCTATAAAAATAAATAAATTATCAAATGTTTTGTACTTAAGAGTTAATTAAGAAGTTCATAAACCAGAGTGAATGACTTTCAGCTTTAGAGTCTGCAACATCATTCTTATACTAAACCACATAGAAATTTCAATGAATGATTTGAAATCACAGTACAAATTAAAAAATAAATAATGAGAGTTTGTTATAATTTTAATACAGTAATTGATAAAACTAATAACATTTGGTTTGCTAAACTAAAATAGATAAAATAAAAGAAATATATAAATATAAAAATAACTGTTTTGGGTCATTCCATACATTAGTTTCTGCATAGAGAAATTATTTTGTTCAGTACACAAAAAGTCCCATTAAAGGTTTTTAAAATCTTCAAAAAAAGATTATTAGGACAAAATAATTTCTTTATGCCAAAAACTAATACAAGATATGATCCCCTCATAGGATTTATTATCTTCACATTACAACCATGAAAATCTTTATTATAATAAATATATTTGAACTTAAACTTTCAAGCTCTCTTTAACAACTGATACACATGACCACATACATGTGGAAAATATAAATGATCTTCATTATTATGCTGAACCAGCATGCATCATTTGGTCTGGATCATCATCTCAATCACACATATATATAATCAATGCTCAGTTTATATTAAGATAGCAAATCTTCAAACTTTAATGGACAGGCATGTTTAAACTTTAATGGTCAGGCTATTCAACTCTTAAGTCATCAATATCATTGAAAATATAATGATGACATCTTCAAATCTCCTTGTTTGCCAGTTTTTTTAATTGCCATTGTAATGGTCAGATTCGACTATCTCACTAACACACTGTAGAATTTGAACCTCAGATATGAAATGTAACACCTTAGCAGGGACTGCCTCCCAGAAATCCTAAGCTTGAATCCAACATTTGAGCTTACAGTGCCACCTACATGACAGCACATCTGACATTACAAATAGAACAGTTTCTTACCAGTGCCAGTGGTCAGTGAGAAACAAGAGACTCTAAATTAAATAACCCTAGGTTCACCTAACAAGAACTATAGATGTGCCAAACACACCTATCAATGGATATGGTATATAATTTAGACTATTGGGATAAATAAATAAAGGAAGTGTAATTAATTCAAATATAATATTTATTAGACATCAATTTATAAACAATCTCAGCTATATAAGTTTGATAGCTATATAAAAGATTATTTTTATGGTGCTTCATACTTTGATTAAAAGTTATTATAATGTTCCTAATTGTGCTGTGATATTATAGGCATATGCAAGCTATGCAAAGCACTAAAGAAAACTTAATGAATCAAAACTAATTAAAATAGTAGAGATAATCTTGGCATTTGACAGGATAATAACTCAAGTGAATCATGGAGTTTTAAGTATAAGACTTATCTACACTGATTGTGATGGGAATAAATGTAATGATAAATTCATAATGAAGTATGTGGTGGTGCCAGTGAGGTATGGTACTAAGGATGGAGTGTGGTATGTTGAAACTGCAGTTTTACAAAAAAAAAAGGAGATAAAATAATTGTGGTCATGGATAGGTAACTTGCCATTTATCCTAGAAATCTCTAGTCACCATGGATAGCCCAAGCCTGGCCCACGTTCAGGAGCTTCATGACTGTAGGGATGTATGCATATAATTCCCATGTGAGATGTTCCATGTCACACCCTAATGTGAACCATGGAGGAAAAGATGTTCTCAACCATAGTAGCAAAGTAAGTCTCAACACCCCAGAATGTTCACTAGCAACACACAATTAATATAACATATATAAGTAATAAAATAGGCAGTTCATAAATGTGCAGAATATCTCTCTCTTAATATTGATTTTCTGATGGCCCACATATTTCCCATCAAAATTAAATGAATAAATAACTATCTGAAAATTGATTTGCATAAGATGTGAAAATATAAATATATTTTAATATCAATTAAAGTATAGAGAGGGAAAAGCGGGATTACGGTTTTAATAAAATAGTAAGGCAACCAAGCATTTATATAAAACTTCCCTATGTAAGTCACACATGCATGAGTGGATTAATTTAAAATATTTCACATAGAATTTATGGAGGAAATATATTTAGATAAGAATGGATATTATACTAGTACTTTCATTTTCAATGAAAACTTTATAGAGAATAAATCCTCAGACAAGCGAGCCATTGAGATATTTAAAACAAATAATAGGAAAGTAATTTAACAATTAAGTCTATATCAAAATAGCAGTTTGTAAAATAGTATTAAAAAGAATAGTTGGATTGATCAACAGGGTTTATTCAAGCACATTATAAATAATAAAGAATAAAATGAGACATTAAACAGATAGATAAAGAAAATATTAACCCAAGTAGTAATTAAACATACATTAAAAGAAAAGAACTAAATGAATAAATATAATTATTAAATAAATAAAGGTAGCTACAGATTGGAATTATTTATGAGATATCTTGGATTAATTTTTATATTACCTCAGCTTTTAAGAAACAGTCCATAATGTGCACCTTCAAATATTTTAATGGATTTTTTGAGCAGCTTCAGTTCTTTCTTAAGTCTATGGATTTGATGGGCTTCAGCAGCATTATTTAGACAACATTAAAAATGTATGTTTTATCAGCAGCATTCCAACCTATTAGGATGGTTAAGTTGGGTGTTAGATGGTATAACAACAGAACATTACATGGTGAATAATGGATGGCAAGCTAGTCCTTCCTGAAGGAAAACAGCCCACAACCTCTTTCTACTCCATCATTTTAAGGTTGGCTATTACTAAAATTGTTTGACAAAATTTATTTCCCATCTAAGATCCGGTAAGGTGATTTCTTTTTTTAAACAACTTTCTTTACTTGCTTGTAACTCTGCTAAGGCACCAACAATTAATAATTCAACAAATTCTTCACTAACGAAACTCAGAATAATTTCTCAGAATAGACTCAGAAGAACGGTAGAACCAATATATAATAATATGCCTTACTTATCTTTCTAAACTATACAATGCTATAGCCCTCCAGTGATAAATCCTTTAATTAATGTCATTAATTTAATCAGAAAACAAAAGAATGTACTTAGATTTTAATTAATTTTAACATTCTTACATTTCCAGATATTCTGATTAGATCCATTTAAATTTGCTAGTGAACCTCTGTTATTTCTAATCTTGATAGAAAAAACCAATTAGTGAAACTTGGCATAAGCAGGTTAAAATTAGTAACTATTGTTCTTTTTCCCCATCTCATTTATTGCTATTTAAAATAAGGCCAAATTTAACAAAATGTAAACTAAAACTCTTTTCAAAACCATTTAAAAGACTTCAAAGTTTTAAAACTATTTTAGGCCATTTTGAAAATTATTATAGATATATTAGAATTTAAATGCAAAAGAAACATATATTTCACTCATAAGCAACCCCACATTAAAAGTTAAAATATTTCAATTTAAAATATTTGACCATATCACAGTATGTGTGTAGATGAGAATATGTGATCTACTTTTGTTGTATGAGAATATGTGTATATATATTTAACAGTTTAAAAATAGAACCACTAAAAAAAACTTAATTATGATAAAACCCATGGGTACCCCATTAAAAGTCTAAATTAGATGGGATTTCTGTATATATGCATAATATGCACACACTACGATAATTTTAAGGTTTGAAATAGTGTATGAGGGTAGGTAAGATGTAAGCACTGGTGAAACAAAGATCTGAAAAGCACATCTTACTGTTTCACTATACACATGTTGACTGTAAGTCATTCTGACCCCTCATATGTAGAACTTTACACACATCTAAATACATGGAAGAGGGATCTTAAGCTTCTACATATGAAAGGTCAGTGTGACTTACAGACAACATGGGTATGACAATAAAAACTGGAAAACAAGGGATTTCAACACTCCACCATCAGATTTTCAATAATATGAATGACTGAAGAGTTGGTGAGTAAAGAAAATTGAAGCCTGTCATTAAAGTTTGAAGAAATTGCTATCTTAATATAAAGTGAACAATGATTACATATGTGTGTAGGAGATGAGGATCAGGACTAACTGATGAGTGTTGGTTAAGAGGAAATACATATATTGAAGATAATTTATTTTTCCACTTGCTTGTAGTTATGTATATCAGTTGTATAAGATGGAGTGGATGACTACAGAAAGTTTGAATGTCTGAATGCAAATATCCTCTTATTATATGACTAAAGGGATCATGAGAGTTTGAGTCCAAACCCCCTCTAATTTCCTTTAGATTAAAGTATATATTCTAGACTTGTATTTAAATATTACATATTCAACCTGTATTCTGGACATCCTAATTCTGTGCATTTAAATTTGCTTAAGATTTTACATATGAGGAGTCAGAATGACAATCAGTCAACATGGCTATGATAATAAAATATTGGCAAACAAAGTATTTGAACATGTCTTTATCAGAGTTTTAATAATAAAGACAGCTGAGAAGTTGGAGAGTGGAGAATATTGAAGCCTATTTACAAGAGTTTGAGAATTTGCAATCTTAATATAAACTAAACTCTGATTATAAATATATGTGTGTGGAAGATGATGACTAAGACCAACTGAGGAGGGCTGATTCATCACAAAATATGTATATTGAAGATTTATTTATATTTTTTATATTCATGTGGTCCTGTGTATCAGTTGTGTAAGTTGGAGTGCATCACTAACATAGCTTGAAAACCCGAGTTCAAATACCCTCTAATTGCATTTAGCATTTGTATTTAATTTAATTAGTAAATATTTTTTATCATCAAGCATCTGCTGTACTGTTTTTTATAATATCACAATAATTTATTGTTGAGTATTGAGAAAACTCTCAAACTTAGACACATAATAGAGACTATGTAATTAGAAAGTAGGTTTAAAGATAAGGTGGACAGTCTTATCATTTCAAAATTTTCTATCTTGTGTCTTAGTTCAAGATTTTCCTCAATACTTAACAAGTCATTTTTGTGATATAAAAACAGTACAGTATTAATGTTAGAAAAAATCATTACTGCTTAAATCACATATTATCTCTGTGCTAGCAAATAAAATGAAATGTTATGTAATTTGTAATATTTCTGAGTATTAACATGTAGTAAATTTAAATATTTTGCAAACGTTAATATGCAGAAATAAAATAAGGGAAATAGAGGGAACAGAAAAGCATTTTCACACTCAAACTGAAATGATTTGGATTGACCTGAATAATTAGAAAGTAGGTTTAAAGATAAGATGACCACTATTATATTTTATAAAATCTCTACCTTGAGTTTTAGTTTGAGAATTTCCTCAATACTGAACAAAACATTGTTGAGATATTATAAAAAGAAGTACAGTGCATGTGTTAGGATGAATAACCCTTACTATTTAAATTACATACTACCTCTGTGCTAGCAAATAATATGAAATGTTGTATATTTCTATTTAAATATAATAAATATATATAAAACTATTTAATTTTTTGCTTTTTTAATTATTTAATTAGAATGCCCTTACTGGGACCATTGGAAACAAGATTAACTGTACAAAGCAAAGAAAGAGAGTAAACTATCAGCAATTTTTTGTATATTATGACAAGATTAGCAATTAAAAGTGAATTTTCTGAATTCCTTTTGAGTGTATCATAAAACTGACAGTTTTCTGTTTTTGCTGTTCTTCTTAATCAAAAGTATAAAATTTGTCAAGAAATAGTTGAGATCAAATTAATCATTGCAGTGATTTGTAAACAAACATTGAAGTAGGATATTTGATGTGATTTTAACTAGTTTCAGGTAGCTGATAATATCAGTTATAATGAAAACATATGTAATTATAGTGAATTTGAACCCATATTTTCACACTCCACAGTTATACTTAATGACTTACATGTGAAAAAGGTAAGTGATCTCCAATATAATATTTCATGGTGAATCAGCACTCATCAATTGGTCTGAATCATCATCTTCCACACACATATATAATCAGTGATCACTTTATATTAAGATAACAAATGTACAAACTTTTATAAACAAGCTTCAATCCCCTTCACTTTCCAACTCTTTGGCAATCCATAGCATTAAAAATCTGATGATGGAATGCTCAACCTCTTGATAATGCCAATATTGTAGTCATACAACAATGATCTTAAGTCAATTTGACTCCTCATATGTAGGACCTTAATATGGAAACATATGCATATCAGATATTGACTGATATTTATCAAATATTGTCTCTTGAGAAATCATACTTCTTTTTTATATAATGTAAATTAACTTATGGTTATGATGTTACAATTTTTTGCATATTTATTTGAAAGCAAGATTAATTAAAACTGAGTCGAATTATAACGTCTATCTTGTTTATTCATATTAAGTTGATACAAGAAGGCTTTAATTACCACTAAATTTAGTTGAAAACTTTAATATTAAATTGAACATTGCAATAATGTTTAAATAGAAATGGGATTACTGTAGTTGATGAAGTGTCCAATGGTTTCCAGACTGCTGAAGACATTTATTATAATATATAAATAGATCCTTGCAGAGTTAAGTTGATTTTTCCCATAATCATTCATTATTGCAATAAAAATCAAAAAAATTGTAGATAGCTTAAGTTAAGTTATTATTTGTTAATATTGTTACTTATTTACATATTTAAATAAAGATCTTTAAATACTCCTTGGATCTTTCACAGTAGAAAAGTTAAGAAAATCTACATTATTTGACAAGGCTAATTCAATTGATAATTGATAAAAGTTTTAGTGTATTCTTTGTTTATTTTTGGTATCACTTTACAGCTAATAATAGCTAGATACTTATTTTTGGATTTAATAATTAAATAATTGGAAAAGTATATATCTTCCATCTCTAAAGAATAAAAATAATTAGAAAATTTAAGCTATCTGAAAAAAAACCCTTTATTTAGATTTGAACCATATGATTTAGGCATAATAAATGATGTTCTAAACACCAACCCTGCATAGATGCCTACATATATATCTGTTATCATCTTTTATCTTCAGATATTTATTAAATCTTAAAAAAATTGTTTATTATATTTTTCTGTAAAATAGTTAATGTATAATATCATAATTACTTCCAACTCAATACTTCTAAAACTGTTACTCAAATTATTAGAAGTAGTAATTTTTGTGATTAGTGAAACTCTTATTAAAGGTGCAAAACACTTAAAAGCTTTATTTTCTTTTTCGTCAATATGCACTCAGGAAAAAAGAAAAAGAAAAAAGCAATTGTGATTGCTATAAAATTATTTTTAAATGTTTCATTTTATTTAAAAAAAAAAAAAAAAGAAAACACAACTTTTATAATTTTTTTTTCGTTTTATGAGCATTAAAAATAAAATTAGAAAAAAAAAAAAAAGATGTAATAAAAATAAAAGATTTAAATTCTTAAGAAAATATAATCCTTTTTTCTAGATTGAAAAATTATAAACTTAAAAAAAACATTAAATATCAAGCAAGTATAAAAACGGCTTTTCTATTTTACAATATGCACAACAATATATATGTAAGAAAACAATATTGGGGGTAATCTTATAAAAAAATAATAAACAAATATTAAATATATAAATAAATATTACGTTATAAACAGGTTGTGGCATATTCGCCATGAAATACAGGTGAGTCCTAAAACAAGTTTTCTATTAAATCTTGTTTACAAATCTGAAAAAAAAAGTCCATTTATATATATATTAGTTAGATGTAGTAATACTTAAATATTCATAAAGTTAAGGAAAAATAAGCCTAGTAGAGGCAGATTACTAATCAACTGCACTACATTGGCATGATAGCTAATTATTATGAAGAGTAGAAATTCTCCATCACGCATTGAAATAACAAAACAGGAGAATGAAACATTTCTCAAGGTTAATGAAGGAAATTACCTGTCTTAATGTTAAATAAATTTTACAATTTTTGATTTTTTAAAAATTAAAAATGATAACAGTCACTTCTACTTTTAGAAACAATCAGCAAAGATATTGCAACAATGAAAAATTGCTTCTACAATATATGTTTTAGTTAAAACATTCACAGTACTTAGTTATTTATGAAAAAAAGGATGTGTGTTAACATTATTAATTTATTAAGACATTTTTATAGAAAGCTCTTAAGTGAAAAAGTCTTTGGGAAGATTATTTATTTTTTTGATTTAATTGAAGTTTGATAGCACAACTGCAATGTTAAAAAACAATAACAAAGGCAAAACTCTCCATACAGTAGTGCCACCCTGTGCCAACCAGAGTAATCAATGGATGCCAGAAGGCTTGTGCATAAAATCCCTATCTAGTGCCTACTCATCCAATATCCCCAGAGTTTTGCCTTTGTTTACAACAATTATGTGCTAGTATAAGAGATGGTGATCATGTGATGTTTAAAAAAACAATAAGGCAGTTAGTCTTTTTTTTGTTTGGGGGTGGCAAGCAATAATAATTTATCTCAATTGTAGGAATTTATTTTAGTCAAATGTCAGTGCAATGTTTAATTAAAAATAAGCTTTGAGTAATTTGTATCGTTACTAATACTAATCATCTTGATATCTACAGCTATCTATAATACAAAAAAGGAAATATAAATTTATATTTAATTTATAATCTGTTATTTTTTGCATAAATTTATTAAATATTTGTTTTTAATAAGTATATAACATTTATATTTAGATTTTATTGTAATGTATTAACTTTTTAGCAGAAATTAAGCAACTAAAATTTTACTGAAGTCAAAGAAAAAACTATTGCTGTCAACAAATTTCTTATACTTTTTGTTGCTTTTTTATAAATAAAATTGAAATTTTAATATGTCAAAGAATGTTTTCATTTTTTAAACTTACACTTTTAAATGTCATAAATTTTTTGATGAATAATTTTTTCAATATAATTATTTTTTTAAATCTGAAAGCTTAACAATTTTTTAATTGACTTAAAGTGCCTCACATTGATGAAGTTGAATAGTATCTGTGTTTTATGGCTTCTGGTCATGAAAAGTTTAATATTTTTGCTTCCTAATATTTGTCATAAATCTCAGTTTTAGAGATTTATTTGTTAATATGTTTGTAGTACTTTGCTTTTTAGTAATTTCTCCAGGTGGTAACTGCTATAGAGCACAATATTGATTTGCATGCTTTTTCTAGATAGCATGTGCAAACAGTAAGAAAAAGTTCTCCATTTTGTTCATAGTTTTTGAAGATAAAACATACATTTTATTAAAAGTTTTTTTTTTTTTAAAATGTATTTTTCAACTTTAAATTCGATATGCATACATATATGTATATTTTTCTAAAAGCTAAATTAGAAATAAATAATTATAAAAACAGTTTTTTATATTCAACCAAATCAAAACTTTTTTGGAGAAAAACTCAGCCATGTTTTATTGATACATAAATATACATAGATAATTTAATGTATTAAATGTATAAAACATGTTTTTGTATCCATCACTTAATAATTTGATGGCATAATTTAATGTCCCAAAGATTTGTAAAATAGTTGGTATTATTTTCATATATCAATATTATGATATTTGCAAGAATTTTATAGATTGTTGATATATACTTTTATATAACATTTATTATAATTCCAAAAACATATCTCTTTTCTGTGTAAATGTAGCATTAGTAATATAAATTTTCAGGCATTTGTACAAAAAAGGTAACCATATATTTTTTTTATAAACACTTTTAATTCATGCTTAATATGCTTTTGATATATTACACATTATATTCATAGCTATGTAATATATTGAAAGCATGCTACACATGAATTAAAAGTGTTTAGACAAAAAATGTAAGGTTACCTTTTTATATAAATGCTTGAATATTTATATTTCTAATATACCATTTATTATAATAAATGTATTATGATTTATAATTAATAAAAAAAATGTGGAAAAATAATAAATATATTTCCTGTATATAGGTATAAATAATCTTATTTGAGCACAAGTGTAAGTGAATCTATAAGATGAAATATTCTATTATAAATTATCTATCAATATTAAATTTATTGGCTTTGAACAGAGTGGGTTTTTTTTTGTTTGGGGGGAAAGAAAGGGGGGGGGGGGGGAGGGGGGGGGGGGAGAGGGGGGAGGGGGGGGGGGGGGGAAAGAAAAAAAGGAAAAAAGGAGGGGAGGGGGGGGGGGGGGGGATATACAGTAAGGAGAAGAATATAGGTTCATTAAAAATGAGAAAGTATGTTTGTGGTGATAAAATGACAGTCAGTATTAGTACTATTCCTGAGTCTGTGAAGATATGGTCTATGATCATAATAATACTGAATCAAATCAGTTTTTGATAAAAATGCTTCATAGCCATAAGCTGCCTACCATTATTAACCTCATTTTCAATTATTAATTTACTGCAAGATGATAATCTTACTAAATTTATTTCACTTTTTCTGATTAACATTACTTTTTTTTTTTATCTTCACATCAGTACACAACAAAGTTTTTATCTCATTCAATCATCTTACACATAATGTCTTTCACTATTTTTTATAATTCTTTGGAATCCAGCTTATGATATTCCATCTGTCCATCTATTTTCACCTTAACTCCTAAACTGCTTTCTTCAACTTATATAATCTTTGTCTAATTTTTGTATTGGTCCACTACTTAAATCTGAGAATGATATTATTTGTCAGTTTCATTTCCAGTCAGTTTCTATTGTTAAAATATTATTCTAAATTATGCAGAATTTTTTAAATTCAGCTCCTAAAAATTGAATAATTTTAGATTCAAATTGGTTAAATGTAATGAAAAATTAAAAATAATGTTAAGAACTGAAGAAAAATATAAGAAAAACATTTAAAAAATAGCCAGTGGTAAAACAAAAAAAATATATTTCAACCAATCAGTGTGTTGTTATTCAGTTCTCTAGCTCATAAATAATTCACTTTTCTAAAAACAGTGATCATTTTATTCATGCTTAGTTTTCTAGTAAAATTTAAAATTTTCTGACTTTATATTTGAATAAAGTAATGTAAATCTTATTTATGAATGTAAAAAATTATGATAGATATAATTATTTACTACAAAATCAATTATGAACATGTAGAACATTTTGGTTTGGCTTCTGAATTGTCATTTAGAAATGCCTACTATGCAAATTACAGTCATTAGCATGAACCACTTGATTTGAAAAACAATCACTTTTTCCAGGCTTATTTTTCTTGTAAAATTTAAAATTTTTCTAATCAAACTTTATATTTCGATAAAGTAATGTATAATCTTATTTATGATTGTAAAAAATTATGATAGATATCATTATTTACTTCAAAATCAGTTACGAATGCATAGAAGATTTCTGTTTTGTTTCTGACTATGCCATTTAGAAATGATTTGGCAGGCATCCAATCAGAGAAAAGAGATTAGTATACACACAAATAGACAGCAAAGAAAATCAAATTTTTTTTCAAAACATAATGCTATATGTGGAGGTTTTTAGAACTACAATTTTAAATTTCGAATTTCCTATAAAATAAGCCTAAAATGAAGAAATTGTGACCAAAATTGACCAAGAGACGGTGTATGCTATGTCCAAAAACCATAAATTACATTATAGGATATTAAAATAAGAACATGTGCTAATTGTAAATACCAGAGAAGGGGTTAATGATATGTTTATGTTCTGTCCCCTGTGTATTTCACTTTTAATCTGTTTTTATAGAACCAACACACATTTCTTTATTAATTTAAGAATTTCCATGAATAATATATTAGATACTGATATTTATTAGGACAAATAACAAATGAACAGAAATGTCCACCTGATTTCATTTGAATTGACTTATAATTTAAATTCACAAAAAGATTTCAATTTTATTAATTTTGATAACTTTGTAAACAAAACAAGTATCATATGTAACAAAGAGAAGTGATACATTTATATATTTGATATATAGTTGCTCGCCTACGAAATTTTTAAAATGAATAAAAGTTATCTCCCATGTGAATTTAAATAAAAAGTCAATTTGAATGATGTTTCATCGATAATTCTGTTAATTTCATATTTACTAATCAATATCATTATTTAATCTATGATCCTTATAAGTTTTTGGATGGCAAGCCAACATGGATTTATTTTTATCTATAAGATGGATTCCATTGGTAACAAAGGATATTGCATTAATATATAATTAGCAATGTAAAAGGCATTTTGTTTATATATTGTTTAGCATTAGATAATTTGAAACATATATATACTTATAATAAATTGAAATAGCTTAAATTTGTAACTATAATCCAAAGGGCTATACATCATCATTTCCTACTGAAACAATTTAAGAAAAAATAGTAGTAGTTTTATGATTTTCTTAAATTTTCTACTCGGCTTTAAAATTAGCTAAGTAACTATTTAATTTACAATAATTAGATGATTCTTTAGACTGTCTATGAGATAGATATCTGAAGTCAATCTCAATCTTGTTTCATATTTCTCAGTTAAAGTGGAATAATTTCACTTCCATTCAGATTAAAATTTCAGATGGTACATGTGAGAGCAGAATTTATAAATACATTTATTTAAATGTATATAAAATACTATATTTTATTAATAAAAATGGATCATTAAAGCTAGCAATGTATTGCTTAATTTAGAAATGTAGAATAAATCCAGGTAAGGAGATGGTAAGTCATGGGAAACTAGACTACAACGATCAAAGCATTTTAGCCTTTCTTCAATAAAATTCCAAAAAAAAAAAAATTTCACACGCACATATATATTTTGTAAAGCATTCGAACTTAAAATTGAGCAGGATGTATTTATTACACGGTTGAATATTTGCACGTTCATCTCCTTTCCATCTGATGTTAATCAATTTATATATATATATATGCACACGAAATATTTTTATCAGTTTTAGACGTCATTTCGCTAGAATAACACAAGTATTAAACGATGTGTTAAATTTGACAGTCTCTTGTTAATACACTTTACAATCAAATGATAAGAAATCAATTGATTGTCAGTCATTGTTGATAATTGTTCAGATTCTTGTTTTTGCCATAAATTATTGTGGATGTTTTTATAATAATCGTTTAATATATATATAACAATAAAATTATAACTGTGCTAAAAATATTTATAATAATCATTATCAATGCCCAGAAGTATTTTCAATCATTTATAACTGAACATTATATTATTTATTACAATAATTAATTTGTAAACGGATATCTTATTTAATTTATTTATATGTATATTCATGTGAGTGTATTCAAAATGCAAGTTTAAAGAGATTTCTTAATAGGTTGATATATATAACTTTATAAATAAATATTTGAAAATACAGTAATTAAAAGTCAATAAAAATTATATGTATAACTATAACTTAGAAGCGCTTTCACTACGTTGTAGCTTTGTCAACTATCACATTTAAAATGTCAACTTTCCCATAATTCTGTTATTTTAATGTTTGCTGCTTGCCAATTAATTAAATTTTGCTTGTATTTATATATTAACATCGCCTCTTTAATTTTTCTTTTATTGTTATTTCTTTCAGTTTCCAATATTTTTACATTGTTATAATCAAAATCAAAAACATATATTGTAACAGTCAGAAAAAGTGTGACTCGTAAACATAGTGCAGAATTTGACCACCACACAG
>JAQFVV010002722.1:0-20336 GCA_028023455.1 Epiperipatus broadwayi | reverse complement strand
TATATATATATATATATATATATATATATATATATATATATATATATATATATATATATATATATATATATATATATATATTTGCACTTTGAACAGATTACTCTCTTATATCAATTTTAATAAATTTAAATTTGCTTTTTCCCATATACTAACCTTATCAAAACGCTTAACTTTTAAAAAATTTGACAATACATTGTAATTTGGTAAAATATTATTAAAAATAATATTTTGTTTTTGGGTCGTTTAAACATCTAAAAAATTATTTTTACTGAATTAACAAAAAACCATTTGTTCAATTAAAATTAATTATTAAAATAAATATATAATTATTGATATGCCCTCGAATGTAATAAAAAGAAAAGAGCGAAATTTAGGAGAGATCGCCTGTTAGTTTGATTTTGGAGGAAGAAAGAAAAAGAAAATGGTAAAAGGCAAATGGTGTAAATTTGATGCTTATTTTAAAATAAGTTAATAAGGTAAACTGATTACCACAAAATTTGCTATAAACATAAATATAACATAGTGGTAATTAATTATAAGATGAATTGCCAAATTTAAAAGTCTGTTCAAGTCGGCTGGCCAAGTGGATCGAATCACAGGTATTAATTTCCCAATATTACAATTTTAAAATGTCGGAGCTTCCCAGTTTAAATTTAAAAGAATTAATTGCAAGAATTTGGTATGTTTTAAAATGTTCATTATTCTACAATTTGGAAAAATTAAATAAGAATATTTTAATTACAGAATTTTTTTATGAATATAAAAATTTGCTTTTAAAAAAAGAAGAGTTTAAACTCAGTAAAATGTTAAGTTATCAACATAGTTTAATATTTCCGTATCTAATTCTAATAAAAATATAGTATTGATTAATATTTAACTTTACAATGACAGTAATCTATTTGCTAGTTAATTTGTTTAACATTTGGATAATAAATAATCTTCAAAGAATTAATCAAAGCTATTTTCTAATTTTATCGTCAGTTGGAATGATTGAATTAATTGCTCTAATTAGTATTCCTAGATTTAAGCATGGATGAATAAATATTCGCATGGATGTGATAAACTTGGAACATTTTAATAGAGAAATGTAGAGATTAATAACTTTTGAAAAACATTTTCATTTAAATTCTGTGTGTCATGTTTTGAAATTGTTTCATATTTATGTAGCCACGTAAAATCGGTAATCTAATAGTGATTATAATACCAAATACAAGCGGATAAAATTGCATGTATGGAATTCAACTAAAGATATAGCTATTGCTTCATATATTTATTGTTCGATGCATCGTACATGGATTCCACTGGATCCTATTTGGAATTATAAAATGCTATACAATCCAATTTGTGATACACGCACCTGCTATAATTCATGTAGTGAACTATAAAATGCTATGACATTTAATTTATATCACACACACACACCTGTTAAATTTTATGTATTTGATGAATAATGTATTATTTAATTTTATCGTTATATGAACTTGCATGTGAAGTTCAAAAGTTATATTTATTAAGTTTAAATTAATAGGGGTTGAATAAAATATTTATTCAAGATAATAGTGCTCGCGAAAAAGCTTGAAAAGTACGAAATGAATTCATGAGATGTATCAATCTTTGTGAAGTATTTTGTAAGTCTTTCCAGATTTGTATTCCTATACTAATATTACTTATACTATATTACATATGTTTTAGTTTAAGCAAGATAAGTAGTACATTAGTTGTCCTGATTAGTCTAACATTTTATTATGCAAGAACCAACATTTGCTGAAGTGTCAGCGTTTTCTGAATGGTCAGAATAATTGAGGGGGATGATTTTGAACTTACTAATGTGAAGTAAATAGTAATGTTATTTTAGAATGTTAAAAGGCATTAATCTGTGCCGGGTGGTTAATCCATAGATTGTTTAATTGCCAATTTTGTATTTTATACTCATTCCTGCACTGGTGGTTAATCCGTGGAATGGTGCACTTGTACTTATTGCTTTATGATGGTGGAATAAATCCACCAAAGTGTTTAGTGTTATTTATTTCCTACTGTAGATGAATACATCCACAGGAATATGTTTGCTTCACAGATATAAGTTGGGCAAGTATTTTAGTTAATCTGCTAAATCATCTTCTTTCATTTGTAAGCATAATTTATAGATTAGATCATCAAATGGTAGCAGGACACTCTATTCAAGTTACTAAATAATGATTAACTGTTGGTTGATTATTATTTACCGGAATGTAAGTTTACATTTTCACTTTATTTAATGATTACATTATAGCTAAATCCTACAGATATAATATTATTTATTATATTATTATAAGTTTACGGTAGGGATTTATTGAATCTGGAAATGACGTTAAATATTTCATGAGTTTGATGCTGAATTTCGTATAATCTCCTCAATATTCATTATATTAGATTGAAATAAGGTATAATTAGATTTTAAAAACTGTACCTATGAGATGTTATTGAAGAAAGTCAATGGAATTATCATTTGTTTATTTTATTTGTTTATTTATGTTTTTAATTATAACATTGGAATTAATTACTTATTATTCATAAATTTGTCAATAAAAGTTGATTTATAATTAAACTTACTGTGCCGTTGCTATGTGTCATTGGATAGAGCATACATTATAGAGCATACATTGAATTACATATTATCGTCAACATGATATAAGAGTTTATAAATATTTTTGAGAAAACATTTCGGATGCTTTTCGTCTTTGGTAGTTTATGATGAGTAAGGTACAATAAAATCCCATTTACCTTTTTCATCATTGTGGCTTTGCGTAGTTGATTCTATTATAAAATATAAATTAATTATTAAACTTATAAACAGATTTACCAAATAATGATATGATTCAATATATTTACTTAACGTTTTTAAATTGTCATTTGTCAGTATAATAAGAGTCTCAATAATATAGTAAACTATAAAAAAAGAACCCAAGTATTTATATTTATTTAATGCAAAGCTTTACCTGGACTAGCATTCGTATTAAAAATCATATAGATGGTTTAAAATTTCATAATCTTATGTAGTTCCACAAATTATGCCATCTTGTACAAGGTCGGCCATAGGGTCGCATACCATAAAAATCGCAAATTAAGGTTTAAAAGTAATAACGTTGCACTTATAATTTGTTTAATGTATTTTATCATACTACTATGATAGGTCTTCGCAGTACACCCTGGCTGCGATCAAATTAAATCATAAAAGTTTATGTTAGATCATTAGTTTGGTCCTATGGTAAGTTGCTCCAGATGTTGATTGTGGTCTTTGGTGCATAAAATAGATAGCATGATGTGCTTTTGGTTACAGCTCTTAATAGCTGACAATGTGCAGTGGGAGTTGATCAGTGATCAAAGGGGTTACAATTCTTAGTGCACTTATGTTTTGCTGATCATTACGTAGTTGGGACACAATCAAATGGTGTTACAATTTTTGGTGCCACAATGTGTTCAGCACAATAGGTAGTTGAGAGGGCAATGGCTTTGATGGCTATAGTTGGCCATGAGAAGATTTACGGTCACAATTTTGGCTGCCCAACTACAGGGGCCTTCGATGGCCATTAGCTGGCCATCAAGATTTACGGTCACAATATATATATATATATCATTAGAAACCTGTCAAAACTTAGACAATTCCAATATCAATAACAATCAACAATTTCCTAACTATTGTCAAAGGTAATGATCTCAATCGTATATGTGCATGAGAAAGCCTACAAATGGGAAATCGATATTTCTAAAATTACCTAATACATTCAACGTTAAACGTAATGATAATGAATAAATGAACATGGAGAATGTTTATCTAATGCTCAGGCTACACTAAGCTAATGAGTGCACGAATATGCAAAAAAATAAAGTATCAAGATTTAGATTAATGTGGAGATGAAGTATAAGCAAATACATCTTTTAGATTATTAAAGTATAATTTAAATTGCTTAAAGATATTTTATTGTGAACACTAAAATATATTTTTTTTTTTTAAATATGTAATAAATATTAATGTCTTTCTACATTATTAATATTATTTTTATTACACAACCTTTCCTTAATATTTATATATTATTTAACTACTCAGGAATTCCAGACAGAATTTAACACAAGTTATAATATATAATATATATTAAGATGTGGATTAAAAAAAATAAAATAGTTACGATGACCTATTATGAGTAATTACGGAAACCAATTTAATTAAAAAAAAAATGAAAATTATTAATAAAAAACATAATAACAATTAAATATAAACATATGACATAATAATAAGCAATGGATGTGAGTGAATGCAAATATAATTTATATACCTGGAGTTATGAAATCATATATGGAATTTGAACACAGACTTTCAATCCCCAAAAAACTATCCAATTTATCTCATACAACCAATATATGTAACTAATTTTATGCTATGTGTGATGATCATGTGTATCGGTTTGTATCAGACATATTGGATAGCTGAAGAGGAGGTGGAAAGTTTTTGGTCAAATTCATATATAAATATTAAATAAGTAAATAAAAAATATTCCATATCAAAAATACATTTATGAATTGACGTCACATATTTATTAACTTTATTATATTATTATGTGGACTTCACAATCATATAGAGCGGACAATATACTAAGAAACGAAAATAGACTTTTATACTAGCACAAATATTGCTAAAAAATAAATATATAAAAGTTATAATTTGTAAGACTTAATTAGAATGTCAAATTTGTTTACTATTTTATCTCAAAATATACATAAGCATATTAATTTATATTTCATAATGACATTTACATTATAGATGATTATTCGATACACCTTATTTTCTATTAATATAATGCATAAATATTTATACATAAAATTTACTCTCTTTACATATATGAAAAAAAAAAACAATAGCTTTTATTTAAATAAACTAAAATAGTTACTACTATTTTTTTTACTATTTACTTTAAACTCTCTTTTTGATAATAAGATAATTTTTTGTATACCAATCAAACACATTACATGCAATAAATGAATTAGCTGATAAATGTTGTTTTTCACTTACAAAAAATGTTACTTCAAACCTACGATTGACCATTGTAAGCTCAATATTTATTATATGCACCAAAATTTTATAATTAACTTATATACATTTTATATAAAAAATAATAATTAATTGACTGTTCAAAATCTATATATATATATATATATATATATATATATATTTTCCACTGCAAATTCCCTAAAGTCTTCGGCATATATTAATGCCAAAATATAATTATAATTATTATAAGTTACTAGCATTTCAGAAAAAAAAAAAAATATTTATTTTTGACGACTTGCTTTTCAATTTCTCCACTATTTTATGATGTTGGATCTACCATTATTTATATATCAGCAATAATATTAATTAACTTGTTCAAAATATTCTCCTAAAGGAGTATATCACAGTACTCCATTCTGGCATAACACTATTTATCACAATGAGCGGAATTTATTAGATGTCATATCTCTAGAATCTGGAAAAGTCCGTGAAGATTACCTGGTAAAGTCGTTTGGTGAAGCTTATTCTATAATATTCATTTTAACTTTCTCAAATAACTATAGTCATATATGTAGCAAAACTAACCTTTTGTGCTGTTTATCTAATGGGGTCAGGTTTAAATCGTTTTTCATGACTACCATACTTATGTGAACATCCTTAGTTATTATTTATATGGGATTTTATGTTGTGATCTCGAATTTCACCTATTTCCATGGTTTTCCTAAAAAGAGTAAAATCTAATCCATCTATGAACGCTCCTTTTTAATACTATAGCTTTCTAGGGTATTAAAATACACTTTACAAACTTTATAAAACAAATATTATCCAATATTTGTAAAATAATTAAAAATAAAAGTATACAAATTAAAACGCCTACCTTAATTTTCGTCTCACTAAATAGTTGTAAACTTAAATGTAGAAGATAATATTTTATTATAATTTTATATCATCTTAAACGAATCATATGCATTTTATTTATTTTATTTTTTCTCCATATCACTCGATTTTACAGAGAGAAATAGAAACTGGTTCTAATAGAAATTAAAGTAACGTTTCACTTTCAAGGGTTAAGTTAAGATTGGTAACCATTTTCCACAAAATTACTTTTTTTTTCATATATATGTTTCAATAGGATATTAATAAAAAATACCAATTGTCACTATAGATGATGTATGGATCTATATATATATGTTTCATAAATGGTATTTAAAATGAATCTATTTCTAACAATAAACGCTTTGTGAAGTTTATAAGGGAATAGCTTGTGTGATTTACATGATAACAGTGCTGAACATTGGGTCATTAGAAAAAAGAAAAGAGAGACAACAATTTAGATTGTAAAGAAAACACCTTGTTTTTATTCTTTTTTTAGAAATCTTTCCATTTTCATATTGCTTAATTTCTTAAAAGTTTTGTTTCCAAAAAATGTTTTTTTCGTGTTATAAAGAAAAATCTAAGAAATGTATGTGCTTAGGAATGTTTATATTAAAGGATAATCCAACACGATTAGTTAAACAGCAAAAGTTAGCATCAGTTCCACAAAGGCAAGCTTAAACTCGAATTAAAGCACAATACCGATCAAAAAATGCAATTAATACCATAAAACAGAGGGGGATTTTCATTGCTTCCAACGGAAATTAGGAATATGACACATTTAGATTTGAAAAAGACATACATATAATACGAGAATTCAAGGATAATAACAATAAAATTGTCTAGGAAATTAGAATATAATACTAGAGATTAAAAATGGATATATATATATGTGTTGTAGAGAATCAAATTTGGACTATTCGTATTTTTATTGCCACACCTAGAGATTATATATATATATATATATATATATATATATATATATATATATATATATATATATATATATATATAATTTTCTTACTTATATTGACAAATCTTTTACTAACTCTGTCCATACTATTTATGCGCATTCAAATACCTGAAGATCATATTGCATTATAGTAAATCATATTATTTTCATTCTAGAGATAAAAAATAATAATGGCAAAGTCAGATAAATACCATGGAAAGTACTATATAGTACTACCTGGATCATGAAATATGTAATAATATTATAATTCGATGTTTGTATTTTTTCAAATCAATATACTAATCTTATAATTGAATATTTATAAATAAAGTAAATAAATGTATGTAAAGTATAACTTGAAAAAATTTTATTCACTTAGGAGGGGGCTTTCGTTGTCAACTAAAACTTTGAAAGGCTAAACTTCCCACAATTCTGTGATCTTTAACATTTGCTGCCTGTCTGTTATTTAGGTCTTGTTTGCATTTGTGTATAAGCATAGCTTCCTTTTTATTATATATATGGTTTTTTTTTTTTTTTTTGAGAAACCCCTAGCTATAAAACACTATAGTTATGATAACGAACTAAATTAAATTAAACACTAAATACTAATGAACAAATTTTATTAGTGATCCTATTATAAATGATTTTTAAACAATGTTGAGGCCATTAATCTTCCATAGATGTGTGCATACATTAGTTTTAAAATGCATGTATATACTATGGATAATATGTAAGTCATCACATTTATCAACTGTTCAACTCCATTTTAAGATTTAATATATGAAAGAGACAGTGAATATTGACTATGATGCTTATGAAATCAGAATACCATTGTTTTAGAGATCTTGGTAAAACTCCATCTATTGATCATTAATACAAGCAATAGCAGGTTTTGTATATAAAACTTGTTTTTCGTTTTTTTTTATAAATGTACCTTTACAGTTTTCTTGCAATGATATAGATAAGCTTTGGCTATGTGGAGAAACTGAACTGATATCAGACCCATATAGTTATCTGGTTTGGATAGGCTGAGTTTGAAGACATTAGCGTGTCTAAAAGAAATTCATGCTTGCAAACTGATAGAAACGTTTTGCATAAACACTTGGAGTTAGTGTTTAGGTCTAGTTTCTAACTCCTATCCCTTCACTGATGAGAGCAAATCAGCTTGAAATCAGCTGATCTGAGGGTGGAGCAAAATGAAAAAGACAGTGAATATTGACTCTGACATTTATGTAAACAGAATACACTTGTTTTGGAGGTCTTGGTAAAGGTCCATCTATTGATCATTAATACAAGCGATAGCAGACTTTACGTATATAAAACTTGTTTTTTCTTTTTCATATATATATATATATATATATATATATATATATATATATATATATATATATATATATATATATAGTGTATTGTATTTGTTTTGGTACAAGTTGTATTAGCAGTTTAGAATTTTAAATTATCAAATTCTCAAAAGAAAATTATATTTTAGTTTTTAAATATCGATTGCATTTTTTTAAACAATATAATTTATATATATATATATTTTGTAAGTTAAAGAGGATAAAAAGAAGATATAAAGAGGAATAACAAAATATACCTTGATTTTTGCTAAGATTCATATCACAAAATTAATTAGCAACATTTCAAAGCTAAAGTTGGAGCATTTTGTTGCCATCGTCAAAGATGGGCACCAAAGAGTTAAAAAGATGATTTTGTGGACAAAATTACTTTTTAAATTTTGTCAAAGTTAAATGGTGTGAATAGGGTCTGTGTGACTTATCAAAATCAGGCAGGGTATAAAAAGCAAATACATCATGTGTCCAGAATCTTAGAACTTCATCTTCTAAAGAAAACAGTTTAATATAAAATTGATTTTCTACAAAGTCATAAAGATTATGCCAAGCTATTCTTACCAGCATATTGAATTATCATAATATGTGTGGGTAGAGAAAGTTCATTTTCTGATGGTTCTTTCTCTCTGTAGTCTTAAAATGCCAAGAGTGAAGTCATCACCTACCTAAATCTTAAACCCTGCACTACCTACATGCTGTGATAAGAGAGTATAACAGATCTCTATATATAAAAAAAACATGCATGGTAATCTACACAGTAGTTTAAATTGAATAATTCAACTTACCAGTAAGAGACTTTATTTCATAATTTAAGTGATCACCTTCTTGAACTATAAGGATATCAAATGCTGTGTTGCATCAGACTATAAAAAATAATCTGAACCTTAGAAAATAGAAGTGTTTAATAGCAATTTGAATTTTTGTATTTATACTGTTATTCTCTATTTAGTTTTTTAAATAATCATGATTATTATTTAATAAATCATAGACATATACCTTGCATTGTTGTCTATTTAAGTTTGTTATTAATAGATAAAATTATTTTAAATTAAACAATTATTAGGTTATCAAATAAATTGCTGATGCTGTTTAAGAAAATACAATCCTCCAGGTGTAGCAAATAATTTTATAATAGTAACTAATAAAGATAGGGGGTGTAGACCTGTGGATTCTTGTATAGACTTCTGGTGACTTTCAAATAAGTTAAAAGCTAGTTCTGTCCTCAACTATTGTTTAAGTTTAGTTACATTAAGCAGGTTATGTAACCAAGAAAAAAAAAGTGCTCGGTAAAATTAGCTGACACATTTGAATGAGGGCATTAGCAAATCGAAAGTACTTTCATCACTGAAGACAAAGAACATAAATTGTATAAACATGAAGGTACTGATGGACAGTATAATGGTGAAGAGTAAATGTTTGAATACATATACAATCAAAAAAAATCATGACAATTCTTCAAAATTGCAATTAACCAACAACTTAAGATTGTCTGAATGACTTACTGACATTTTACAATACTATAATTTCATTACTATATATTCAAACCATAATAAGCTCTAAAACTTTGTAAGATTTTATGTCCTTGATATATAAATATAATTATATATTTACCTCTGATTATAAAATTAAGACTATGGTTTAACATCACAATATGTGTTAACAGTTATATAATTATTGTACATTGGATTTATTTTCAATGTTTTAGAAATTTTATTTATTATTTAGTATTATCTGATGAGAATACATTATTATTTTTATTAAATTCTAAACTGTAAGATCTTACTTATTTAATTAACTAAAGGATAACCAGTACAATTAGGTTCAAATGGATATAAATAAATAAGGTTTCCATTGGTATACAGTTCAATTATTCCCATCTTATATATATTTTAGATGATTAATAGTTAAGCCTCTAACATTAAAAATTTTATCACATTTATAAGAGTTAACATTTTTTTTATTTCAAATCTATTTTCAGAATGTAGTGGTATAGATTTAAAGACTGAATGAACTAGAAAGTTTAAAATCTTTCATTTAATTCATTTAATCTTTTATAAATCTGGATTTAATTTATATTTATTAGAGTCTCTGTCTCTTGGGCATCATATCTATATTTGTCCCCTTTATACTGTTACAATTTGTAAATATATTTTGAACATACTATATAAATCAATAGTTTTATTATATTGGTCCTATAATAATATACCCAATGTTACTTTCAAAATCTTATTGCAATAGATAAAAATATATTTCAATATATTAACTGTTGAAATACTCGTAGTCATTTTACATTATATAGCATTTCTTTTTCTGAAATCATTTATTTAATGACATGGTAAACCATTTTCATTACTTTTAAATTAATTTAGATATTCTTAGAATTTAAAATAAGCTAACAATATTTTTTATGTAAATAACATCAAGTTTAAATTCAAATCCTTATACTACAATATATATATATATATATATATATATATATATATATATATATATATATATATATATATATATATATATATATATATATATATATATATATATATATTAAATACTGCCTAATGCTATTCTAGTAATATTAAATGAATAAAAATTCATATCACATTATTATTGTAGTGTTTTATAAAATTTTATTTTACACTATATATATATATATATATATATATATATTAAAAAAAAAAAAAATATATATATATATATACAAGTTAGATTAAATACTTTTTATGAGTTTATTATGATATAAATAAAGGAAATCAGAAGATTATATCCATGAAACAAACAGATATATATTTATTTCTGATATTGTTAAAAAAAACAATTACTAATTGGCAGTTCTTTGACTTACCAAAATTTCTCATAAAGCATGTTACAATATCCCATTAATCCTAAATTTATATATAAAAAAGGAGATTGCCTTTTACTTCTACCTGAAGTAGTCAGAAAGTTTTAAACACAGTTAAGCTACTTTTAGAAATATGGGGATTCAGAAGATTTACATATTCTTTTGATATTCTGTAAATAATAATTTATCTTTTTGTAATGTTTCTGAATAATTTATCTTCCCTTGAGAATTGTATATTTTGAATATTTTTAAAGAATTATTATATAAAAAAGAAAATTGATGGATTATATCCAAGTAAACAACCAAAAATAATCATATCTTTGAAATTGCTAGAAAATCATTGATTACTAATTGACATCCCTGATACTAAACAAGTTTACTCTAGTTACCAATACTTATTCTTTTATCGTGAATTTAATTAGAAAAAAAAGAGATTCATTTTTATTTTTAACCTATAAGTTGTTATAAGAATTAAATCCACAAAACTTATTATTATTGATATAAGCATTTAAATGTCTCACATTCTCTTTTGACATCCTGTTAATAATAATTCATCTTCCCAGATAGTGGTTTATAGATAAATTAAATATTTTAGTGGATTTAACTTAGAATATAAGAGTTATTATTGGTTACTAAGAATAATTTGTTTAACTTCAGGACTATTTTTTTTAGTAATTTGTGGTTTCTTAGCAACATCAAATTTAGTTTTCTAGATTTTTATATGAATATAATCCACCAATTTATCTTGTTCAATACTATAAATTCATAAAAAAAATATTTAATTTTAACTTTTACTATTCTCTAAGAATGACAAATTATTTACAAAATATCAGACAAAAATATGAATCTTCTGAATTTTTTAATCTATAAAAATAACTTTACAAGATTTTAAAAATTGTTAAAACAACTCTGGGTTAAAAGTAACAGATGATCTTTTTTCTTTAATATAAATCAGGATAAAACACTGCGTCAGAGATATCGTCAATTAGTGAAAGAATTTCCTAGAAAACAATTAAGTTATCTCTAATTGTTTGCTTGAATATATTACCCCAATTTCCCTTGTTTATATCATAATAAATCTATGAAAATATTTAATTTAATATATACAACTCAAATATTTACACAATGTCAAAAAATGCAAATTCTTTAAATCATCATATTTAAGAATAGCTGTATTGTGTTTACAGTTTTCTAACAGCTTGAGTTATAAATAAAAGATCTTTTTTTTAAAATTAAAGTCAGAACAAAAGTGTTATTTTGTATTATTAGAGAAAACTTTAGTCTCAGATATGTCAATTAAAAACTAATAGCTTTCTAGCAACATCAAAGATTAAATTATTTTTAATAATTTACTTGGATATAAACCTTATTTTTTATCATAATAAATCCATTAAAATATTTAATTTAATATGTACAACTCATTGGGGAAGATGAATTTCTATTTTCCTGCTGTCAAATGTAGATATGTTTTTCTGAATCCTCATATTTTTATAAAAATAGGTGTTTTTAGTTTAAATTTTTTTAATAACTTGAGTTAGAAAAAAACATAATTCTCCTTTTCATCTAACAAAACTCTAGGACAAAAATTATTATAGATTAGTAGAGAAAACTTATTTAACTTTAGGACTGTCAGTTAGTAATTGATGGTTTCCTAATAACATAGAACATCTCTGCTTATTTGCATGGTATATAATTGTTCAAATTTTCTTTGTCTATATATATATATATATATATTTGTGATGAAAAAAACTATTCCTAATAAGAAAAAAAATGTGGATTTAAATCTTAAAGAGTTTATTAAATTCTTAAGCAATAAACAGACAATTAGAAAGTTAAATAAATTATATAAACAAATTTATTAATTGTCTATAATGGATGAATTTATTTGTTAAATAACAAGTAAATGGATTATAACAATAGAAACAGAATTGGTACTTTAAACAGATTTAATGCATATGGCTAAACACTACTTAAAAACACCTGGATATAAAAGATCAACTTATTTTCATTATCAAATAAGTGATAATTAAAATAAATATGAAGTAAATTTAACAGCACAAAAGAGGGAATTTAATATTAACTACCAAGTAAAAGTGTATAAGAAATTGTAGAAATATTTATTATAATAACATGAATAAATTTTGAGCTAAATTCTATTTGCATAAAAACAAATATCACTGTCTTTTCAGTGGACTTCCCACACCACACTTTTTGAAACATGATAAATTTGACATTTTCATTAAACCATTTGAAAACTTGGGGTTTTACAAAAATGTATAGAAATCCATAATATTTGTATTATCTGTAATGAAATACTGATTTCTGTGATTACTATAAAAAATCAATTTTGATTACTTGCTGTTTTATTCTAAGGAGCATTCAGATTACCATTGAACATATTTAAACTTCAAAGTCATGGAAAAACAGTTTGTTGAATATTTGACTGCCAGATTAAAAAAATCACATTTAATTATCTGAAAATGAAAAGTTACTTTTGTACTAAATTATATATTAAATCATAATCTGAGGGGTTCACATTTGTGTTTTTGATGTGAGGAAAATCAGAAAAGTGGATTAAAATAAATTTGTTTACATATCATCATCAAAATAATTGGTCACAGAGAATAAAATTATTATTAAAATATTTAAACATTACTGAAAACGGATACATAAAATCTGATTAATTGCTACTTATTATTATGGGTATTTATAATACTTACATCTCCTGTATTACTTATTCTTTAATTAATTATTGTTAACATGTTATAAGGTTGATGTTTATAATTAAGGCATCATATTAGTAACTCATATCACAATTTTCAATAATGTCTGTTTAATTATAGAGTAGTTTATTTTTGTTTAATAAATTTATATATTCTCACTTGCTTATTAGTATAAACAGTATACTTTAAATGTTTTGAAAATGTGATTTTTTCTAGTCAAATGGTAAAAAAAATAATATTCATGGTAAAAGATAAATTGATTAACTTCCTCTTTTTATTTTAATTTACTTTACGGAGTTAAACATTTTGTGTATCATGTATATTATTATAGTAGTTATATGTGTTCTTGCTTATTGAAATTGTTCTTAAAATATTACCGTTTAGTTCCATTGATTTTTTTTCCATCATATATTTTCTATGATTCTGAAATCATTAAAAATATTTATGCTCTACAGATGCAGATTGTATTCATTTATAAATATAATTATTGTTATTCAGTGTAAATAAAAAGTCACTTTTATAGCACATTCAATCACTTTTTTTAAACAATGACATGAAGTCATTCTCATAATATATATATATATATATATATATATATATGATAAACAAAAATGCAAGTTAAAAAACTTGCTAACGCTTGTATTTATGTCCACAGATGGTGTCCTACCAAAAACACCTATCAAGCGTATTTTCGTTCTACATAAACGTCAGAGTAGTTAGTATTCACTATCTCTAACTATAATCCCACTTTTTCAGATCATAATTTCAAGCCATTTGCTATCGTCAGTAAGAAGACAGGAATAAAGAAACTAGATCTAAATACAAACTCTGAGCGTTTATGAAACAATTTCTATTCAGCTTGTAAGCGTGAATTTTTTAGACACGTAATGTCCTCAAAACTCATCATAAATATAAGCGTTAGCAAGTTTTTTAACTTGCATTTTTGTTTATCATAAATGTACCTTTGAGGTCTTTCTTGCAATGATATAGATTGCAGAGGCTTCTACTATGTGGTGATGCTGAACTGAGATCAGACCCATATAGCTATCTGGTTTGCTATGCTGAGTTTGAAGACATTACGTGTCTAAAAAATTCACGCTTGCAAGCTGAATAGAAATTGTTTCATAAACGCTCAGAGTTTGTATTTAGATCTAGTTTCTTTATTCCTGTCTTTCACTGACGATAGCAAATAGCTTGAAATCATGATCTGAAAGTGGAATTATAGTTAGAGATAGTGAATACTAACTACTCTGACGTTTATGTAAACGAAAATACGCTTGATAGGTGTTTTTGGTAGGACACCATCTGTGGACATAAATACAAGCGTTAGCAAGTTTTTTAACTTGCATTTTTGTTTATCATAAATGTACCTTTGAGGTCTTTCTTGCAATGATATAGATTGCAGAGGCTTCTACTATGTGGTGATGCTGAACTGAGATCAGACCCATATAGCTATCTGGTTTGCTATGCTGAGTTTGAAGACATTACGTGTCTAAAAAATTCACGCTTGCAAGCTGAATAGAAATTGTTTCATAAACGCTCAGAGTTTGTATTTAGATCTAGTTTCTTTATTCCTGTCTTTCACTGACGATAGCAAATAGCTTGAAATCATGATCTGAAAGTGGAATTATAGTTAGAGATAGTGAATACTAACTACTCTGACGTTTATGTAAACGAAATATACGCTTGATAGGTGTTTTTGGTAGGACACCATCTGTGGACATAAATACAAGCGTTAGCAAGTTTTTTAACTTGCATTTTTGTTTATCATAAATGTACCTTTGAGGTCTTTCTTGCAATGATATAGATTGCAGAGGCTTCTACTATGTGGTGATGCTGAACTGAGATCAGACCCATATAGCTATCTGGTTTGCTATGCTGAGTTTGAAGACATTACGTGTCTAAAAAATTCACGCTTGCAAGCTGAATAGAAATTGTTTCATAAACGCTCAGAGTTTGTATTTAGATCTAGTTTCTTTATTCCTGTCTTTCACTGACGATAGCAAATAGCTTGAAATCATGATCTGAAAGTGGAATTATAGTTAGAGATAGTGAATACTAACTACTCTGACGTTTATGTAAACGAAAATACGCTTGATAGGTGTTTTTGGTAGGACACCATCTGTGGACATAAATACAAGCGTTAGCAAGTTTTTTAACTTGCATTTTTGTTTATCATAAATGTACCTTTGAGGTCTTTCTTGCAATGATATAGATTGCAGAGGCTTCTACTATGTGGTGATGCTGAACTGAGATCAGACCCATATAGCTATCTGGTTTGCTATGCTGAGTTTGAAGACATTACGTGTCTAAAAAATTCACGCTTGCAAGCTGAATAGAAATTGTTTCATAAACGCTCAGAGTTTGTATTTAGATCTAGTTTCTTTATTCCTGTCTTTCACTGACGATAGCAAATAGCTTGAAATCATGATCTGAAAGTGGAATTATAGTTAGAGATAGTGAATACTAACTACTCTGACGTTTATGTAAACGAAAATATGCTTGATAGGTGTTTTTGGTAGGACACCATCTGTGGACATAAATACAAGCGTTAGCAAGTTTTTTAACTTGCATTTTTGTTTATCATAAATGTACCTTTGAGGTCTTTCTTGCAATGATATAGATTGCAGAGGCTTCTACTATGTGGTGATGCTGAACTGAGATCAGACCCATATAGCTATCTGGTTTGCTATGCTGAGTTTGAAGACATTACGTGTCTAAAAAATTCACGCTTGCAAGCTGAATAGAAATTGTTTCATAAACGCTCAGAGTTTGTATTTAGATCTAGTTTCTTTATTCCTGTCTTTCACTGACGATAGCAAATAGCTTGAAATCATGATCTGAAAGTGGAATTATAGTTAGAGATAGTGAATACTAACTACTCTGACGTTTATGTAAACGAAAATACGCTTGATAGGTGTTTTTGGTAGGACACCATCTGTGGACATAAATACAAGCGTTAGCAAGTTTTTTAACTTGCATTTTTGTTTATCATAAATGTACCTTTGAGGTCTTTCTTGCAATGATATAGATTGCAGAGGCTTCTACTATGTGGTGATGCTGAACTGAGATCAGACCCATATAGCTATCTGGTTTGCTATGCTGAGTTTGAAGACATTACGTGTCTAAAAAATTCACGCTTGCAAGCTGAATAGAAATTGTTTCATAAACGCTCAGAGTTTGTATTTAGATCTAGTTTCTTTATTCCTGTCTTTCACTGACGATAGCAAATAGCTTGAAATCATGATCTGAAAGTGGAATTATAGTTAGAGATAGTGAATACTAACTACTCTGACGTTTATGTAAACGAAAATACGCTTGATAGGTGTTTTTGGTAGGACGCCATCTGTGGACATATATATATATATATATATATATATATATGTCCAATAGATGGTCGTCCTACTCAAAGAAATATTTAAAGGAGTCCAAATATCAAGATATTAAGTAAATTATTAGCAAATTATTCTAACTCAGGTATACAGACAGTAGATCTTATCCACTTTCATTTCTTGGTTTGATGTTAAGTGCATGTTTAAACAAATACTAAGTGAATAGGGTCTAGCAGGGCTCCACTAGGATTATCTGAATCTAGACACGGCTATATCTGATAACCTTTTACATGTACCGGGTTTGAATCCCTTTTTGGTACTTTATTTCTAATAAAAATGAGAGATTTTGCTTTTTGAGCCATATCACTATAAGCACTAATAGTTAGGTAAAAGTAAAACATCTTTGAACCAAAGTGGAGTATATTAGACATAAATCATTTCTCAGATCTTAGCATAACAAATGTGTTTCAATAGTTTTGTAAGTTTACTAGCTCAGATTATATATAACTAATTTAGGATGGCAATTCACTCATCCTTGCATGAAATAGATGATGGGATGTGGTTATAATAATACTAAGAAATCACTAAATATTATGAAATCAATATTTATTTATGGCCTTTAAACAGTTAAACAGCTCATTAATTAAAACGTTGATGACGAAGATGATGATGATAATAATAACGATAATGACAAGGGTTTCAATTACAGCTCTAGGACTAAGCCTAAACATAAACTAATTCTTATAAAGAGATTCCTAATTATTGCTTAATTTTAGCATATTTACTTATATCTTAAATAATTAATATTCAACCATTGATGATGACGAATAATCACACTTAACAAAGACTACACTCCTAATGAAATATATACGCCTCGCTTAATAAAACAAACTAATATTTATTACTACATTTCTAACATATACATAAAAATTTCTAGATAAATATGAAAAATTGACATGAATAATAATAATAATAATTGATTATATAACAATCCTCTCAGATTAACTTTAAGTTATTCCCCCTTTCCCTTCAAATGTATTTTGTATTAAGTTGGACGTCACATTGGCCATGATTTTCGCTACCCATGAGAAAAGTATTTAAAAAAATATTATCTGGTCATTGGCATACACATACTTTAAAATCCAACATGTAAATAGAATGTAAAAAAAATGTTAGTAAAATTGAAAGAGCAAGTTTTTAGAAAAAAGTTTTAAATTATTTTCTCCCCCTCCCCTTCCAAGCGCTGAAATCTATACTGAACTTGAAACAAAATAATCTAATATTCTAATACTACTCATTATTTCACATTCACTTCCAATTATACACATATAAAAATAGTATTATGTATAAAGTGCGAGTTTTATCCCATCATAACAAAATATTATTAAAACCAAAAATATCAATATTAGTTAAAACTAAAATCATAATACCATAAAAAAAAAATTGTTTTACACATTAATATTGTAAAATTAATAAACAAATAATTTTCATACATTCAAGATCATTTATGAAGCTCAAAGTTATTATTAGTAAGACATTCTTGTTTTTAATCGATCTGAATAGTCTTTAAAGGTTCTTTAAATAAAAGGTATCGCCTTATTGCTAAAATGCTTATTAAGACTGATATCATAAAGAAAATAGATATAAAAAGTCATATTACCGATCTTTTGTTTGTGGTGAATTTCCAAGGGTTCAAACTTGTCTATATTTCTGCAGCTACTATTTCTGTTTTATGTGGGAAAACAATCCCTTTCTTGAGGTGTATAACTATTTAATGATGATGACTCTATTGAGGTTATTTGCTTTAGTGGACAATTTGGAAATCATTATATTAAATTTTCTTCCTCCACTCCTGTCAAGCATGTGGATGAAATACAGCAGCTGTTTTCCCATTTGTAAATTTTCTTGAGTTTAAAATCAGTTGTTGTAACAATTAATTGGACTTGATGATTAATATTTATCAGTAGATTAATTCATCTTCTTTGAATGCAGGTGAATGCTTTCTTCCTTCTATTAAAAAAAACATCTTATTTCTCTGGTCAGTTGAAAGGTGTAGAATATTATTTTAGACACATCTTTTCTTTCCTATGTGATGTGCAGCTTCCTCCAGATGGTCCGGCAAATGGGACATACATATAATTTTTCTAGCCAGCCATTTCTTATATTTTCAACATTCAATTTGATTGTTTAATAATCTGAATCAAAAACAATAATAATTCAAGACAGCTTTTTATATCCAATTTTTAGCTAACTTAACCAATCAGAGATAGCATCACTTGCTATTTTTGGACAAATTTGTTTTAATTAGATCTCTAATTTATTTTCAACTATATTATTTTTCAACTGAAAAGTTCAATCCTTTTTTCAGACACTTTTGTTTTAAAAAAAAAATAGACTCAATTCTTATTTCCTTTCTTTTGTTTTTTTTTTTCCTTTTAACATCCAGGTAACACTTCAAATCTTTGAGCTTCCTTCTTTAGATCTTGAGATAAGACAATTTAATTTTTAGAGTTTTCACCCATTATAAGCTCCCAAAGTGAAACAATCATTTACAAAAAAAAATTGCTACAAAGATCGATATCTGATTAAACAGATTTCCTCTTTTAACAAAAAATTGTACAAAAAAAAATAATTTGACAGATTTAATACTTCCTTTTCTTTCAATATTTAGGAAATGTAAATTTTTGTATGTAATGTACACACATCCTGCATTCTTTCAAATCATTCATAAACTAACCTTAAATAATATGATTGCTAGCTTAGGAATTATAAACCAATTATTTAATTAAATCTGTAACTTTTAAATCCCACTTATAATTAAAGAAAAGCAAAAATAAAAGCATAGAATAAAATATTAGAATTGATCAAGCATAGGTTAGTTTTAAAGAAAGTTAAAATGTTTAATATTTGAAATATAAAACAATTAAATAATTTACACATACATTGCCTATATGTATGCATTATAACTTTGCTTTTTAAAGAAAAATTAAATATTAAATAGTTTAAATGTGTGTATTACCTTTCTATCAACACACAAACAAGTAAAGCATGTAATTGTTGACCCATTCTTTCTCTGTTTAAAGCTTTTAGAACTGGACCTTGTAGGGTTTGAACTTGGATGCCCTACAGCTTCTTTTATGGTTATATAAAATTGTGATGATGATTTTTGGTTTACCTTTTCTACATGCACATTACTATAAATTTATCTAGTGACTAAATTGTAATGGCACAATATATATATA
>JAQFVV010002721.1:0-20388 GCA_028023455.1 Epiperipatus broadwayi | reverse complement strand
CATCATCATCATGTCATTCCTCAACCATTGTCAATCTAGTGGATGAGTGAAGGTCTCTCCAAGTTTACTCCAGCTTCTCCGATCTTTAGCTTCTCTTATCACATCTTCCTGTACACTTTCTTATTTCATCCATTCATCTCACATATGGTCTCTTTCTGGATCTTTTACAATCTCTTGAAATCCAGTTTAAAATTCAGTTAGTCCATCTATTATCATCTCTTCTAACAATGCTCCAGCCCAATCTCCACTTCAATCTTTTAATTTTTTTCAATGAGATCCAGTAACACCTGTTTTTGTTCTCTTACCCATACATTGATTTACATCTACTTCTTGTTACTTCCCCAACATACATCTCTCCATTACTTCATTGGGTAATTCTGGAAATCTCTGACGTGCTCTTTTATTAAGTATCTAAGTCTCAGATCTATAAGTAAGAACTGGTAAAACATATTTGACAAAAACCTTCCTTTTCGATCACACCGGTATAACTCCTTTTAGTAACAAGTTATTTCTTATCAAGACTCAGCAAAGTTTAATTCTATGATTAATTTCTCCATTATGTTTCCATCTGTTTAATAACCCGATTAAAGGTATTTGTAACTCGTTAACTTCTTCTAATTCATCACAATCAATCTTTATTTTTACATTTTGAGCAAATTGATTAAACATTATTTTTAGTCTTTTTAACATTTATCTTCTAGTCCTACTTTCTCTTTCATCTGATAACTCCTGAAACATTTCCTGCAGCTCTGAAAGACTTGTTATTTTAAAAACAACTACATCATCTGTGAAATCTAAACCAGCTTAAATAATCTTTTCCATTTACTTTGCACTTTTTGCTCCTTTGGTTTCCCATTTTAATCCAAAAAATGACTTCATGTACTTCATTTTTCTGCTGTCAAAAGTTTTGGAAATGGAGTCAGTTATCTTATACCTTTCTCAATGTTGAAATACCCAGTGTCATTATGTAATCTAATTGTTACTGTTGCATTTTAATAAATTTTCTTTAAAATATGACAATATCCTGGATCTATACCTTGAATGAATCAAATTACTTTGATCACTGAAGAAAAGGTTTATAGAAATCAAATGCCTTTATAATCTACAAATCAAAAGCATTGGCAACTCATACTCATTTGTCTATTTCTAAACTTCTTCTCAATACTATGGTTAAAATCTACTTTATACTAAAAACCACTTTTAAATCCTGCTGTGTTCTCTTGGCTTCGGAATGGAAATCCAATGTTCTTCTGTAAACAAGTAGTACATCGTATCCTTGGTAAAATTTTTATATAAAACTGGCGGTTAAAAGCCCAATGAGTCTGTAATTTCTAATATCGCCTTTATCACCTTTTTACAAATGCTTCATATTATTATGCATTCTTACAAGTCATCTGGTACATCTTTTATCATTTAGACATCTGGTATATGACACCTTCTACAAAAAAATTCGACTTTACTCACTTAAGCTTCTTTTAATATCTTAAGATTATAATTCAATCATTACCTGGTTTTTCCTTGCTGCCATTTAATTGCATGTCTCACTTCGTCATTTAAGTTATAATTTGGAAGATGTAATAGATATAGATGGCAATTTCTTTCTTTTTTATTACTATATAATTCTTGATAAAAATATAATACCAATTTCATGATAACATCTCTCTTTTTAGTAATAATTTCATCTTTTTTTATTGCAGATATACCAAATTTCCTAACAATACCGCAAAATATTGTTTTACATTCTTAACACTCTTATTTTCTTCTACAGTTTCTGCCAGTTCACAGTTGCTATTTTATATTTTCCTTACAATTTTGAGGATATTCAGTCTTTTTATGCATCACGTTTTTGAATCTTTTTCTTTCTATTTTTTTTTTTCTTTTGTTCAGTAGAAATTTTTATTGTTCATGCTTAAAATAACAGTTATTTTTGATACAGTTTTCAAAGTGTATCAGTTATTTATATTAATTTTCATTCGCCCTGAATATGTTCAAAATCTAATTATTTTTAACGACTTAGTAAGTTCTATTTAAAATTTTTCGACAGATTGCTTGAAGATTAGAAATATCAACTGTTTTTTTGTTTGGTAAAATAATTCTTGTCTCTCTAGTTTGAAAGGGACACGCATCTAACAGCTTACTCAATTGATGATCACTTCCAGTGTTAAATTTACTAAGAACATTACAATCTTGAAATATGTATTTCCTATAAGTCAAATATCAATCCAATTTTGCTAACCTTCATTTGATGTTTCCATAACCATTTCTTTTAACATTTTTTTCAAAAAAAGAATTCATATTATTTGTTTTTTTTTTTCTAAATCTACAAAACCTTATGTCCTCTTTCATTTTTATTTACATAACTAAAATTACTCCACATTTTTTTCATACAGTTACTTATATGATAAATCCCCTAAGTGCAAATAAATATTTTATATTGTCATTTATCATAACATATTATTTTTAAAATTAATAGGATTTTTTGTTTTCTTATGTTTCCATATGAAATAAATATATTATTTTTTTTATTTTATAATCTCTAAATATGAATTGAGCATATTTAAACAGAAAAGGAAAAGAAAAAATGAAAAAAATATTAATTTTTTTACCACATGCTCAATGTTAGAATTTAATAATTCTAAAATTACAAAATCAATATTTATTAGTACAATAGGGGAAAAATAAAAATAAAAAAATGAATTAAAAGAAAAAATACATTTGCAAATATTATTACACATACCTTGGGGGTGTTAAAATATTAAACTATATCATTAGCCCGAATACGTACTAAATTGTGTTAAATACATTATTAAGTGCTTCTCACAGTTTTCATCAATAATAAATAATGGGGGGGGGGTTTTCAGCAAATTAATTATAAAACTTAAATGCATTGTTTGATACTGTTACTTATGGTTCACATGACTAAAAAAAGGCATGCAAATACAAAAAATTAACACTTATTATATATATTTTTTTTAAAATTAATAGAATACTCTGTATTTTTATTTCGCCTATAAATTTTAAAATATGAATTTAAAGTAATTAAACAGAAAAAGAAAAAGGAAAAAACAAAAACACTGGGTGGCCCAAAATCCTATTGAACAAAATGATATTTTTCAGTATAATGGGGGAGGAATAAAAATAAATTAAAAAAATACATTTATAAATAATACCACTCCATCCCAATGAAACATCAAGACAATAACAATCTATAACATTAAAATCAAATATTTAATAATGCTAAGCATTATTAATATTGCTAAATTCTAATTATACTGGGGGGGAAACCCACCTATTGTTAATTTGTCTTTAAAACATTGTATTAATAAGTTATATCTTTAATTTAATTTTAAGGGTGATTGTATAAAAAAGAAAAAAGATACATATATATATATTTGAAATCGGTCAATTTTGAGTTATATTAAATATTTTATGGTGAGTATTGAAAAAAAACATATTTTATGTCTTTCTGGGAATCATTTTAGTTTAAAAAAAAAATACTATTCAAGTTTTAGTTTTTAACAAAATAAGAGGGCAGCCTGTTTCTTGGAGCTGATTGGCTGTTGATTATAGAGGGGGGGAAAATCCGGGGATTACCACTATGATTTCTTTTGTTTCGTTTTGAAGTGATAAACGAATAATAAAAACCATTTAAAGTATTTTTTGACAGTATTATAAAATTATTTTGATAAAATATGTTAAAAAATAAAATTATTTTAGAAAATATTTTCACGATTTTAGTTAAAACTTATTTACTTTTCCACAATGAGAAATTGAACAAAGAAAATCACTGATATGAAACAACAACAAGTTTTAATGGAAAAGTTACCAACAATTCATTTTAGATCTATTTCATATTTGCCAATTATCGAATATTTTTTTATAATTATAAAATAAAAATTCATTTTGAAAAAACTTTCATTCACTTTCATAACCTGACAAAATTATTAATATAGCTTTAAGCAAATGAAATTAAAGTGAATATAATATTAAAAGATGAATATATTTTTTACAGTTGAGTTTGTGAATCAACCAACTAAAAGTTGTAGAGTTTTACCTCCACTTGGCCAATAAAAAAACTGTTCAGTTACGTTCGAATTTTTTCAGTGAAGGAGTTAATAAAACTTTTTACAACCAAAATAATTAGCTTCCATAGATATTTGCATACAAAATCAGATTTAATGGTCAGTTTTATAAAACTTGCTAACACACCCAATATATTACGTGAAAAAATCTATACTAAAAAATAAATCACTTGGGGACCTTCATGAGTTTTTTTCGGAAATTCGCATACTTTTTTTTCTTAGAATGGAAAAGAATAATAATAATAAAAAAACTAACAAAAACAGATTTCTCTCTTTCTTTATATATTTTCACTCCTTAAATTGTAAAATCATTCCCTCTTGGGATATCATGAAAAGGAAGGTGTTATTTGATCTCTTCATCATGGGATCTGTGATTATATGCAAATGAATTAGTTCAGCAAACAGGTCTAGTGTGTGTGTGTATATATATAGTAAATTACAACTAGGGAAACACCACATGCATTATTTTTTTATGTGGTAAATATATAAAATTTTACCAACAGTTTGAAGTGTCATTGAATAAATTTCTGCTCAATATATAAACTTAATATTTACAAATGCTACTTACTCTAGATAACACTTGATATTTCACCATTGATGTTGGGGGACTATATCGCAATGGGGGGTGAATTATTGATAATAACTACCGATAATCACTAAAGTAGGGCATTTTTAACTGTGAGGGTGAACTTGTTAGTTGGAACATATTATTTCCAAGCCGTCTTTTCTTTTCTGATATGGAAAATGTTGACAATCGACTATATGCAAAACGACGATGATACAAACATAAAGTGAAGTAAAATTTTATATTATTATATTTGTGCAATTGATCACTCATCAGTATTTATTTGTAACCAATATATTTATTAATTGATTTATAATATTTTTAAAAATATCGCCATTACCGTATTTTATTTTGTTTACAATTTCAATTATCTTTTATGCGAAGTTCTTACTTTTCCATTACTCCTCATACACACTCACTACCTTCTATATTTGATTTTATGCTAACATTTTTGGGAATATCATTGCTACTTTAATTTTCAAATGGCGTTAAACTGGAACTATCTGTCTTCTTACCTATTTTTGTTTTTCAGTTGCTGTGACTTTTAACTGGATTATTTCATTAATTAAACTTATTCTTTTTTTTTTACTATTCAACCTGTTTTATCATTGTAATATATACCTATTTCAATTTTTGAATATTAATTTTCAAATTTATTTGCATGGTTTCAACAGTATCTAATTTTTTTCCCATGCATGCACTCATTCTATGCGTGTGCGTATAAAAATGTCTAAGTGATGTTAAATGGTAGGGTATCATTGTGAAGTCACATATTTTCATTATATTTTTATTCATATTTTATTTCTGGTGGATTATCCTCCAAAAACAGAAGGGAAGTTATCTTATAAATACTGAGGGTGATCGTTTGCTGAGAGTTAATAAAATAAAATTCCTAGCTCAGCTGTATATATATGTATCGTCATTGTATAAAAATGCATGAGTAGTCCATTGCCTTTTTTTCTGTGTCATTGAGGGGAAAGGGTGTCTTCACGATTAATGTCTCTACATTGGAGATCAAGCAATCATCTAACAAGTTCCAGATCCTGCGGCATAGCAACTGCCGGTGCTGAGTTGTCTATCAGTAGCTAAAAATCAATAATCCACCATCCATTTCATGAAAGCATGCCTGGTCAGATCAAAAGTCAATGGTGAAATATCAAGTTATCTCAAATCAACAGCATTGTGAAGATACTGATTATATACACTTAAGCGTTTCAATGATACTCTCTGTAAAAACTTGTCAGTAAAATTTTATATATATGGAAAGAAAGATCTCACATTAAAATAATGGATGTATTATTTTAATTATCATTAACGTAATTGTAATTTACTATATATATATATGCACCGGCATAATTATACCGGGGGAATATATATATATATTTTAATAAATGAAACATGTCTTGCTGGTCTAATTTATTCACTTATAATCAAAAATCAGATGATGAAGAGATTAAATTTAATAAAATGTAAATAACACTCCTTTCTTCTCACGACCCCTGAGGGATAAAGTTAAAAGTGAAATATATATAAAAGAAAAGAGACCCGCTTTTTGTTTGGGTTTTTTATTATTATTATGTCTTTCCCTCATCGGTTCTAATAAATTTTCTTTTTGTGATTTCAGAGAAAATCTCAATGAAGGATAATAGGTGATTTAAATATAGATTTATCATATTATATTGGGTAAGCAACAAGTTTTTATAAAATTGACCATTAAAATACTGATTTCTTAACATACACTTATCTATTTAGTAATTGTTTTATTTATGTTAATTTTAAAAGTTTTATAATAAATAAAAATCTGTGTTGTATTTATTTATATATATTTGGGTGTACCTATGTTCAGCTTTTAAAGGTAAGCAGTTCATGATTTGGCCCTGTTTTATTATTGCAATGTTTTAAATACTGAATTACCCATCAACAATTGTGGTTGAGATCCCTTCCTTAAAAAAATTAGAATTTAACAATATTAAATAATGCTAACATAATTTATTAAGTATTCGAGTTTAATATTATAGATTCGTAATGTAACATTTTACGGGATGCGCCATTATTTATAAATGCATTTTTAATTATTTTTTATTCACCATCCCCTTCATCAGAGGAAATGCGACGAAATAATTAATTTTTTTTCAATTTTTTTTTATTTTTTCCTTTTCTTTCTGCTTAAGTATTTTTTTTAAATATAAAGATATTAGATTGGCAACCTAACACTCAATTCAGAGTAGAGAGAAGTCATAAAGACTTTCGATATTTTTACTCATTTTTATCCTCTAAGAAATGTGACTATGAATTATTTGAATTTATCAATTTTATGTTTAGTGAACATGTGGTTTTTTAATTAATATTTTTTTTCAATTTTTTTTTTCCTTTTCTGTTCTATGTATTTAAATTCATATTTTTAGTTCTAAAGTGTCATTGCAACGCCCGGGCAACTGTCGCAGTAGAAATGCGTTGACCTTAGAAGTTATAAACTAGCAAAATAATATGCTTATTTATACAGGCATAAACAAAATATTAATTTTAAAATAATGTTATGACAAATGTTAATTTAAAAAAATATTTTGCATGACTTTTTTCATCATGTGATAATATAAATAACTGCATAAAAATTACATTTTAATTAATTATTGTTTAAAATTGATTTTTTATTATTATTGAGAAAATCCGTATTTTAATTTTCTATCACATTTTCTTGTAACAGTACGAAAGTTTCTTTTTTATTATAATTGATGAAGTTTTAGACATTGATTGTGCAACAAGTTTTTTTAATTCTCGATGAAAAATTGTGAATTTTGTTTTTAATTTCTTTAATCACGTGATTACATTTCTTATAAGTACGGTAAATTGTTGATGGTGATTTTTGTAATGAATGGTCGGATCAAGACAGAATATAGATTGATCGATGTCATTTATCGTTTGATGTACAAATTGTATTTGGGCAGTTCTAAAATATTAAATCAGTACTGATATATTTATGTATTTGCATATATTAATAGATTTACTATTCTGTACTCGAAGGTTGTAGTTTTATTAAAAAATCCTAATTCTTTTTTAATTTAGAAATGTATTTTTAGGTTTAAACAAAGTTTTGCCATAATTTCATTTCGAGCAAATGACAGCAATAATTTCCGTTGGAATTTTTGAGCAAGAATTTTAAATACAAAACGCCATAGTCCCTCAGAATGGACTATCTCAGGTGCCTCACCGATCGGATTTATTGTTTGCCACAGGGCCAATAATAGATAAAACATAGTTGTGATTATTACAGGCCAATAGCTTGATGCTTAAGCGGAGTTAGTTTTCAATATGACAGATCTGGGTTAAGTCAGTTTTTTGTAAGAACAAGGAAGAATCACCAAAGAGACTTTCTCCCAGGGGGCCTCTTTTGCTAACCTAAACAGCAAAGCAAGTATTCCATCTGATAGCAATATGCTATTTAGTCTATGCAGTTAGGAGTCCCACTGCACCCGGCTATAGCAATTTGCACAGTTGGAAGAGCTATACACTCTTGCTTCGTGGAGCCAATCATGTAGCTGAGTAGAACTAGAGTTTAGATTGTCTATTATTCAGCTTTGTAAATATTTTCTTTGTATTTCATATATTGATATAGTGCGCATATTATTTTTCAAAATCTATCACAGAGATTTGGCGCTCAGTTTGA
Source organism: Epiperipatus broadwayi (assembly GCA_028023455.1). NCBI lineage: Eukaryota > Metazoa > Onychophora > Udeonychophora > Euonychophora > Peripatidae > Epiperipatus > Epiperipatus broadwayi. Next base: position 12,077 of record JAQFVV010002721.1, on the reverse strand, counting down.
TCAGTGATTTCCCCATGGTTATTGAAAAAAGAAATCTGTGATTATTAAATCACACTTAAATACGGTCCAAAATATGTGAATATGTATTTATTAAATAGTGAGTATTAAAATCAGATATTTCTGGCAAAATAAAAAAGTAAAACTATATTTCTACAAAGCCATTGACAATCATCTATTTCTGGAGTAAATATGATCACAAAATATGGTTCCATCCAACAAATTAAATTTTCTAAAAGTATATTTTTGCCTTAGAGATTTAAATTTGTCACAATGACAAAAAAGCCTGTGCATGTTTGTAAATATTAATTTGTGTGTTCACCTTTAATAAATTTTAAATATTATGCTAAAATACATAATAATATAGTTCATTGAAAAATATTACTTGAAATGTCGTTAGCTGTGCATTCAATTTAAAATTAAGATTATTTAATTTAAATTAATAAGAAGAAAAACATATGTAACTATTTAAGTAATACTTATTTTCAAGGCTGCAACCCCAAATAAGCGCTGAAAATACGAAGTAGTAGGACCTCTATATCAGGTCTTAAAAACACAAACTACGCTATGAAGAAAGAGAAATCCTTTCTTTACTTTCAACCTACTTTTACATAGGGTGAAGGAGGTTTTGATCTATGCGAGTTATTCAATACTCAATTAATTAAGTCCACAATTTATATCATTAATACTCGCGAAATCTTACGATTTACTAACTGATTTCTTACTATAAGATCTTTTCATTGACTTGTAGTAAATCGTAAGATTTCGCGAGTATTAATGTATTATAAGAATTAGGACTTAATTAGTGAAGTATTGAATAACTCACACTTTAGATCAAACACTTCAGCTTCACCTATTTATATAAAAGTAGGTTGAAGTAAAGAATAATTTCTTTTTTCATAGCGTAAGCTTGTGTTTTTAAGACCTATAGAGAGGTCCCCCTACCTTCATATTTTTCAGACGCTTATTTTTAAGGTTATGTATTTTAGTAAATTATTACTTAATATACATAATGGGCGTTTAATAAATTTATAATTGTAACTATTTAAAGAAAATTGTTGGTTTAGTTTAACTGAAGAATCTAGTTTAATTAAATGGGTTTTTAATTTTTTTTAGATTTTTGTAATGTACAATATCACAGGTAGTTGCACAAATAATTTAAATAAATCATTTTGTCATATGCTTAAAAAGTACTAACGCTGAATCAGAGACAAAATTATGAGATTTACCCTGAGATATCCTGATTTAATATTTCAGTGAGTTTTACTAAAGCTTAGAATTTAAAATATACAGAGTATAGAAATATCTTTTGCTCATAGTAACATTATATTTTTGTTCTAAGCTAGATTCATGCATAATGGTCTGTTATAAAAAGTAGTTTATATCCAGTGTTTATGGACATCCAGTTGATGATTATCTTGGATTAGTGCAAAATCCATGCACTGCATTTTATTTAGTTTAGTATTTATTAGAAATTAAGTTTATAGTATGCCAGTATCTTAAAGTACAAAGTGGCCAGAGCATCGATGATGATCAGGATGTTTTAGTATCTCAGCATTATTTGACTTATTGTTGTAGTTTGACAGAGTAACACCTAAGTATGTATTCAGCTAATTATTTAGTCACTGCCAACCCTAGGGCAGAAATACAAACAATTATCTGAATGCACATACTTAGGTGTTACTCTGTCAAACTACAACAATAAGTCAAATAATGCTGAGATACTAAAACATCCTGATCATCATCGATGCTCTGGCCACTTTGTAACTTTAAGATACTGGCATACTATAAACTTAATTTCTAATAAATACTAAACTAAATAAAATGCAGTGCATGGATTTTGCACTAATCCAAGATAATCATCAACTGGATGTCCATAAACACTGGATATAAACTACTTTTTATATAACAGACCATTATGCATGAATCTAGCTTAAGAACAAAAGCTCTATAATTGTTACTATGAGCAAAAGATATTTCTAATATATAATGTTTTAAATTTATTCTAAACTTAATTAAACTCACTGAAATAATTAAATCAGGATATCTCAGGGTAAATCTCATAATTTTTTTTGTCTCTAGATTTATTCAGCGTTGAATAAAATCCTGGCAGCACTTTGTAATTAAAGCATATGACAAAATGATTATTTAAATTTGTATTTATTGCAACTTTACTACAAGAATATGACTGTGTACATTACAAAAACATCTAAAAAAAACTCTAAAGTACATTTTAATTAAACTAGATCTCTTCAGTTAAACTAAACCAACAATTTTCTTAAATAGTTACAATTATAAATTTTATTAAACGCCCATTATTATATTAAGTAATAATTTACTAAGGCTGTAACCTTAGAAATAAGCGTCTGAAAAATATGAAGGTAGGGACCTCTATAGGTCTTAAAAACACAAGCTTACGCTATGAAGAAAAGAGAGAATTATTCTTTACTTCAACCTACTTTTATATATAAATAGGTGAAGCTGAAGTGTTTTGATCTAAGAGTGTGAAGTTATTCAATACTTCACTAATTAAGTCCACAATTCTTATAATACATTAATACTCGCGAAATCTTACGATTTACTACGAGTCAATGAAAAGATCTTATAGTAAGAAATCAGTTAGTAAATCGTAAGATTTCGCGAGTATTAATGTATTATAAGAATTGTGGACTTAATTAGTGAAGTATTGAATAGCTTCACACTCTTAGATCAAAACACTTCAGCTTCACCTATTTATATATAAAAGTAGGTTGAAGTAAAGAAGGATTTTCTCTTTTCTTCATAGCGTAAGTTTGTGTTTTTAAGACCTATAGAGGTCCCTACCTTCGTATTTTTCAGACGCTTATTTCTAAGGTTACAGCCTTAGTAAATTATTACTTAAATAGTTACATATGTTTTCTTCTTATTAATTTAAATTAAATAATCTTAATTTTAAATTGAAATACTTTTAGCTAACATTTATTTCAAATATCAATTTTTCAATAAAGGCCCTATAATCATATATCACTATTATTAGATTTTAAATTATTATGTATTTTAAGCATAAATATATTCTTTAAAATTTATTAAAGATCGAACATACAAATTAATATTTACAAACATGCACGAGAGGCTTTTTTGTCATTTATTGACAGATTTTTTACTCTACTAGGGCAAGCTTCTGTCTTTTTTAGAAAGGCTAATTTTGATTGGTTTATGAACCACCTAATCGTGTTTGTGATCACTTTATTTTGCCTCCCAGAAATAAGTGATTTTGTCAATGGCTGTAAAGTAAATACTATTCGTGTATTTTACTTTTTATTTTGCCAGAAATAAGTGATTTTAATACTCACTATTTAATAAATACATATTCACGTATTTTATTTGGACCGTATTTAAGTGTGATTTAATAATCACAGATTTCTTTTTCCAGCCATGGGGGGGAAAATCTTTTGTCAAACTGCGCCAAATCTGTTGTGTTTTGAAAAAAATATATACACAACACTATATACAGTATATATACAAGAGAATATTTACAAAGCTGAATATTGGAGTTTAATGTAAACTCTGGATTCTGCCTACCACTTCCAGCTACACTTGGTGGCTTGCCTCACGGGTAAGGTGTATGGCTCTTCCAGCTGTACAAGACAGATTGCCTCAAACCGAGTGTGGTCTTAGCAGTGTCTGGTCTCTGTGGGACTTCCCTAGCTGCATAGACTAAATAGCATATTGCTATCAATGGGAATACTTGCTGCTGTTTAGGTTAGCAGAGTTTCCCTGGGAGAACGCAAAGAGTCTCTTTGAGGTTAGACAGACGTTCTTCCTTGATTCTTACAAAAGGCTGACTAACCCAGATCCCTGTCCTTATTGAAAACCTTCCGCTTCAGCAAGCATCGTTGCTTATTGGCCTGTAATAATCATTGGCTATGTTTTTATCTATACATCAGCCTATTGGCCTGTGGCAAACAATGCTTAATCCGATCAGATAAGGAGGCACCTGGAATAGTCCATTTCTGAGAGAAGGGAGGACTATAACAATTTTATTCTTAAATTCACTGCTCAGAAATTGTAATTATTGCAATCATTGCTTCAAATAAAAATTATAGATATTAAAAACTTTGTTTAGAGCTCCTAAAATACATTTCTAAATTAAAAAAAATTAGGATCATTTTGAAATAAAACTCTGGCTAAAAATATTCAATTGCAAATTAGTAAATCTATTAATATATACAAATACATAAATATATCAGTACTGATTTAATATGCATTGATGGCCATTTTGAACTATAAGAACTGCCCAAAACACAGGCTAATACATCCAAGCAATAAATGACATCGATCAATCTATACATTGTCGCGATCCGACCATTCATTACAAAATCACCATTTTCATCAACAATTTTCGTACTTATAAGAAATGTAATCACGTGATTAAAGAATTAAAACAAAAATTTCACAATTTTCATCGAGAATTAAAAAATAAAAACTTGGTTTGATCACACTTTTTAATCAATATTACAAAATCACCATTTTCATCAATTATAATAAAAAAAAACTTTCGTACTGTTACAAGAAATCTAATGTGATAAGAAAATTAAAATGCAATTTTCACAGTTTTCATCAATAATAATAAAAAATCAATTTTAAGCAATAATTACAAAACTAAAATGTAATTTTTATACAGTTATTTATATTATCACATGATGAAAAAAAAGTCATGCAAATATTTTAAATTAACATTTGTCATAACATTATTTTTAAAATTAATAATATTTTTGTTTTATGCCTGTATAAAATAAAGCATATTATTTTTACTAGTTTATAACTTCTAAGGTCAGCGCGACTGCCTTGCACTTGCAGGCAGTTGCCCGGGTTGCGGGTTCGCGTCCTGGCCGATGCTATGACACTTAAACAAAATATGAATTTAAAGTACATAAACAGAAAAAGGAAAAAAAAATTGAAAAAAATATTAATTAAAAAACCACATGTTCACTAAACATAAAATTGATAGAATTCAATAATTCTATAATTACAAAATCACATTTCTTAGGATAATGGGGGGGGGGGGATAAAAATGAAATAAGAAAATATGTCGAGAGGTCAGCGCGACTGCCTTGCACTTGCAGGCAATTGCCCGGGTTGCGGGTTCGCGTCCCGGCCAATGCTATGACATTTAAAAAAAAAGTACTTAAACAGAAAAATGAAAGGAAAAAACAAAAAAATTGAAAAAATTCAATTATTCTAAAATTACGAAATCGCATTTCTTCTGATGATGGGGATGGGTGAATAAAAATGAATTAAAAAAATACATTTATAAATAATAGCACACATCCCAATAAAATGTTACATTACGAATCTATAATATTAACTCGAATACTTAATAAATTATGTTAGCATTATTAATATTGTTAAATTCTAATTGCACTAAGGAGGGATCTCAACCACAATTGTTGATGGTTAATCCAGTATTTAAAACATTGCAATAATAAAACAGAACTTTAATCTTCACCTTTAGCTTTACTTGGCTGAACGCAGGTACACACATATATATAAATAAGTACAACACAGATTTTTATTTATTATAAAACTTTTAAAATTAAAGCATAAATAAAACAATTACTTTCATAGATAAGTGTATGTTAGAAATCAGTATTTTAATGGTCAATTTTATAAAACTTGTTAACACACCCAATATAATATGATAAATCTATATTAAAAATAAATCACTTGTTATCCTTCGTGAGATTTTCTCTGAAATCACAAAGAGAACATTTATTAGAACCATTGAGGGAAAAGACATAATAATAATAAAAAAACCCAACAAAAACAGATTTCTCTCTTTCTTTATATATTTCCACTTTTTAACTTTATCCCTCCAGGGATATCGTGAGAAGAAAAGTGTTATTTACATTTTATTAAATTTAATCTCTTCATCATCTGATTTTTGATTATAAGTGAATAAATTAGACCAGCAAACATGTTTCATTTATTAAATATATATATATATATTCAAACAATAATTATCTAGTGCATATATATATATAGTAAATTACAATTACGTTAATGATAATTAAAATAATACATCCATTATTTTTATGTGAGATTTTTCTTTCCATATATATAAAATTTTACTGACAAGTTTGGAAGTATCATTGAAGCGCTTAAATTAATATATAATCTATGTCTTCACAATGCTGTTGATTTGAGATAACTTGATATTTCACCATTGACTTTGATCTGACAGGCATGCTTTCATGAAATGGATGGTGGATTATTGATTTTAGCTACTGATAGACAACTCAGCACGGCATTTGCTATACTGGGATCTGGAACTTGTTAGATGATTGCTTGATGGAACATTCATCGTGAGACTGCCTTTCCCCTCAATGACACAGAAAAAGCCGACAATGGACTACTCATGCATTTTTATACAATGACGATACATATATACAGCTGAGCTAGAATTTTATATTATTATATATCTAACAAACGATCACCCTCAGTATTTATAAGATAACTTCCCTTCTGTTTTTTTAGAATCAATCCACAGATAATGTAATATTGATCATACAGAAATGGTGCATATATGTGAGCTTCATTTTTCTTTTATTTCCCACCATTTAACATCACTTAGATTTTGTTACACTCACACACATAGATATTGAGTGCATGCATGTGTGTGTAACAGTAGATACTTTAACTTGTTGAAACCATACAAATAAATTTGAAAATTAAATATTTTAAAAGTTAAATAATTATATAACTGCATATGTTTCAACAGGTTGGAGAGGTCAGAAACATAGAATAAGTTTTAGTAATGGAAATAATCCATTAAGGAATCACAATAACTGGTGCTTTATTCAAAAACTAAGATAGAAGATAACAAATAGTTCCAGTTTAACACCATTCGAAATTAAATTAGCAATAGTATTCCCCAAAAATGTTAACATAAAATCAAATACTCAAGGTAGTAAGTGTATATGAAGAGAATTGGAAAAGTAAGAACTTCACATAAAAGATAATTAAAATTGAAATAAAATAAAATATGCGAATAGCCATTAACTAAAAATATTATAAATCAATTAATAGAAAAATTCCCAATATTCCTTGAGGGATTACCTTATAAATACTGATGGTGATCTTTTGTTACATATATAATAATATAAAATTTTACTTCCACTTTATGTTTGTATCATCATCGTATAAAAATGCATGAGTAATCGATTGTCAGCTTTTTCCATGTCATCAAGAGAAAAGGCAACTTCGCAATAAATGTTCCAGCAGCAAGTTCCAGATCCCAGTATAGAAAATGCCCTACTGAAATGACTATCAGTAGTTCAAATCAATAATCCACCAGCCATTACATATCTGTCAGATCAACATCAATGGTGAAATATCAAGTTATCTCAAATCAACAGCATTGTAAATATATAGATTGTATATTAATTTAAGTACTTCAATGACACTTCCAAACTTGTTGGTAAAATTTTATATATTTACCACATAAAAATAATGCATGTATTGTTTTAATTCTCATTAATGTAGTTGTAATTTACTATATATATACACACACACACTAGACCTGTTTGCTGGCTAATTCATTTACTTATAATCACAGATCAAATGATGAAGAGATCAAATTTATTGAAATGCAAATAGCACCTTCCTTCACATGATATCCCAAGGGGAATGGTTTGTGTAGAGTTAAGGAGTGGAAATATATAAAGAAAGAGAGAAATCTGTTTTTGTTAGTTTTTTTTATTATTATTATTCTTTTTTCCTCCATTGTTCTAAGAAATGTTTTCTTTGCAATTTCAGAAAAAATCTCATGAAGGATAATGAGTGATTTATTTTTAGTATAGATTTTTCATGTATTATATTGGGTGTGTTAACAAGTTTTATAAAACTGACCATTAAAATATTGATTTTTAACATGCACTTATCTATGGAAGCTATTATTTTGGTTATGCTTTCATTTTAAAAAAGTTTTACATTAACTCCTTCACTGAAAAAATTCCTTTGTAACTGAACAGTTTTTTTATTGGCCAAGTGAATTAAAGTTTTACAAGTTTTGGTTGGCCAATTAGCAAACTCAACTGTAAAAATATATTCATTTTTTAATATTATATTCACTTTAGTTTCATTTGTAAAAAGTATATTAATAATTTGTTAGGTTATGAAAGTGAATGAAAGTTTTTTCAAAAATAAATTTTTATTTATAATTATAAAAATATTCGATAGTGGCAAATATGAAACAAATCTAAAATGAATGTTAGTAACCAACTAAAAACTGTTACTGACATCAGTGTTTTCTTACTCAATTTTACATTGTGGAAAAGTAAATAAGTTTTACTAAAATCTTAAATATTTTTTAAAATAATTTTATTTTTAACATATTTTATCAAAATAATTTATAATATGTCAAAAAATACTTTTAAAATGGTCTAAAACATTCGTTTATCACTTCAAAATGAAACAAAAGAAATCATAGTGGTAAAAATTATTGACAAGTGGTTTTCTTTGTCCTCTATAATCAACAGCCAATCAGCTCCAAGAACAGACTGCCCTCTTTCTTTGTTAAAACTAAAACTTGAATAGTATTGATTTTTTACTTGTAAAATGATTCAAGAGAAGGCCGCATCTTATGTTTTTTTCAAAGCCTCAAAACCACCATAAAATCTTTAACATAACTCAAAAATTGACCGATTTCAAATATATATATATATATATATGTACCTGCCTTAGCCAAGTAAAGCTAAGAATGAAGATTAAAGATCTGCTTTATTATTACAATGTTTTAAAGACCTGATTAACTGTCAACAATTGTAGGTGAGATCCTTCCTTAGTGTAATTAGAATTTAGCAATATTAATAATGCTAACATTATTAAGTATTTGATTTAATGTTATAGATTGGTAATGTAATGTTTCATTGGGATGGGTGCTATTATTTATAAATGTATTTTTTTAATTTATTTTTATTCCCCCTCCCCCATTATCCTAAAAAATATCATTTTGTAATTATAGAATTATTGAATTTTTCAATGTTTTTGTTTTTTCCTTTTCTTTTTCTGTTTAATTACTTTAAATTCATATTTTAGAATTTATAGGCTAGTAAAAATACAAAAATCCTATTAATTTTAAAAATAATATATATGACAAATGTTAATTTAAAATATTTGCATGCCTTTTTTTAGTCATGTGATTACATAAGCAACTGTATAAAAATTGCATTTTAGTTTTATAATTATTGCTGAAAATTGTTTTTTTTATTATTTATTATTGATGAAAACTGTGAAGTACTAATAATGCTAACACAATTTATTATGTATTCGGGCTAATGTTATAGTTTTGTATTTTAACATTTCATTGGCATGTGTGCTATTATTTATAAATGTATTTTCTTAATTCATTTTTATTTATTTTCTCCCTATTGTCCTAATAAATGTGATTTTGTAATTTTAGAATTATTGAATTCTATCAATTTTAGATTTATTGAGCATGTGGTTTTTTAATTAATATTTTTTTCATTTTTTTCTTTCCTTTTTCTGTTTAAGTATGCTCAATTCATATTTAGAAGTTATAAAATAAAAATAATATGTTTATTTCATATGGGCATATAAGAAAAACAAAAATCCTATTAATTTTAAAAATAATATGTTATGATAAATGTTAATATAAAATATTTGTGTGCCTTTTTTTAGGCAAGTTATCATATAAGTAACTGTATGAAAGAGCTGTGGGTAATTTTGGTTATGGTAATAGAAATGAGAGAGGACATAGACTTGTGGAGTTTGCAGAAAAAAAAAACTTTATATTATGAATTCTTTTTTTGAGAAAAATGTTAAAAGGAAATGGACATGGAAGCATCCAAATGAAGGTACAGCAGAATTGGATTATTATTTGACTAACAGGAAATACATATTTCAAGATTGTAATGTTCTTAATAAATTTAACACAGGAAGTGATCATCGATTAGTAAGCTGTAAGATACGTGTTAATGTAAAACTAGAGAGACAAAAATTATTAAGAAAAACAATATTTACAGTTGATATTCCTAATCTTCAGAAACATTCTAATGAATTTAAATTAGAACTTACAAATCGGTTTCAAGTATTAGTAGATTTTGAACATGATTCAGATTTGAATGAAATTAATATGAAAATAACTGATACACTTTTGAAAACTGCAACAAAGATAGCTGGTAGAAAGAAACAGCAATTGACCAATAAAATTTCTACTGAGACTAGAGAATTTATGAAGAAAAGAAGGAATATGAAGATATACAAAAATGATGCATTAAAAAGAATTGAATATCTCAAATTTTGTAAAATGGTGCGGAAAAGAGTTGAAAATGATATAAGAAAGTATAACTGTGAACTAGCAAGGGAAGCTGTAGAAGAAAATAAAAGTCTTAAGAATGTAAAACAATATTTTGGTATTGGTAGGAAATTTATATCTGCAATAAGAAAAAAAGATGAAATTATTACTAAAAGGAGAGATGACATCATGAAATTGGTAGAAGATTTTTATCAAGAATTATATAGTAATAAAGAACAAGTACCTCCTATATCTATTACATCTTCCAAATTGCCCAGAATTTTAAATGAAGAAGTGAGACATGCAATTAAATGTATGAAGAAAGGAAAGGCTCCAGGTAATGATTAAATTATAATTGATATATTAAAAGAAGCAGGTGAAGAAATAGAAATTTTTTTAGCAAAGTTATATACCAAATGTCTAAATGATAAAGATGTACCGGATGATTGGAAGAATGCAGTAATAATATTAATATTTAAAAAAGGTGATAAAGAAGATATTAGAAATTACAGACCTATCAGCCTTTTATCAGTTTTATATAAAATTTTTACCAAGATAATTACTACTTGTCTACAGAGAACATTGGATTTCCATCAACCAAGAGAACAAGCTGGATTTAAAAGTGGTTTTAGTACAGTAGATCATATCCAGGTATTGAGAGAAGTTATAGAAAGGACAAATGAATATGAGTTGCCATTATGCTTAGGATTTGTAGATTATGAAAAGGCATTTGATTCTATAAACATTTCTTCAGTGATTAAAGCATTAGATCATCAAGATATAGATCCAGGATATTGTCATATTTTAAAGAATATTTATAAAAATGCAACAGCAACAATTAGATTACATAATGACACTGAGAAAGTCAACATTGAGAAAGGTGTAAGACAAGGTGACTCCATATCTCCAAAACTTTTTACAGCAGTGCTGCATGAAGTATTTTGTGGATTAAAATGGGAAACTAAAGGAGTGAAAGTAAATGGTGATTATTTAAGTCATTTAGATTTCGCAGATGATGTAGTTGTTTTTGTGCAGATCGGAAGATCCGCAGGAAATGTTGCAGGAATTATCAGATGAAAGTAGGAAAGTAGGACTAAAGATAAATGTTAAAAAGACTAAAGTAATGTTTAATCGATTTGCTCAAAATATAAAAATAAAGATTGATTATGATGAATTAGAAGAAGTTAACAGTTACAAATACCTTGGTCAGATTATTAATACAGATGGAAACATAATGGAGGAAATTAATCATAGAATTAAACTTGTTTGGAGTGCTTTTGGTAGAAATAACTTGATACTAAAAGGAAATATGCCTATGTGTTTGAAAAGGAAGGTTTTTAACAAATGTGTTTTACCAGTTCTTACTTATGGATCTGAGACTTGGACACTTAATAAAAGAGCAATTCAGAGACTTCAGACCACTGAAAGAAGTATGGAGAGATATATGTTGGGAGTAACAAGAAGAGATCGTAAATGCAATGTATGGGTAAGAGAACAAACAGGTGTTACTGACCTCATTGAAAAAATTAAAAAATTGAAGTGGAGTTGGGCTGGACATATTGTTAGAAGAGATGATAATAGATGGACAATTGAAATTTTAAACTGGATTCCAAGAGATTGTAAAAGACCCAGAAAGAGACTATATGTGAGATGGATGGATGAAATAAGAAAGTGTGCAGGGGTGTTGTGGAGAAGAGAAGCTAAAGATCGGAGAAGATGGATTAAACTTGGAGAGACCTTCATCCTGCAGTGGATTGATAATGGTTGATGATGATGATGATGA
>JAQFVV010002720.1:0-20400 GCA_028023455.1 Epiperipatus broadwayi | reverse complement strand
AATATTTAGATCATTAGCCCAAGTCACTAGCTCAGGGAGTAACAGAGATAATAAAATACGCTTTAATTTATATCTTAAGTATAAATAAATAAAAGCCACTGCCAGAAATTAACACATAAAAATATTTATTTACGCACATATAAAATCATTCTAAATTTGAGGAATAAGTTTAACATTTTAGATTTTTATATTAATCTTTAATTTTACATTTAGATAGATTGCAATAATGAGTTTAATATTTATTTAGTGAGTCGAGTATGAATAGACTACATAGATCGGCATTTGAAAAGAAAATATTCTTTCCCTTATTTAACCTTAAGCCAAAGTTCGCAGTCAAACCGGCGCCAATCCATCTGATACATTTATGTACTCAATGTAGCATGAAAATACGACAACACAAAATACTATACTGTCAGGAATGTACATCTGAACAGTAAGTAGAGTTAGAGAAGACATTGTCTCTCCACCAACAGGAATGCTACATCTGTTGACGAGTAGAACAATAAACAAAAAACTACATAGGAATGGACTGCAGTCCTTTGCCGACTTACAAACCCATCCATAGGCAAACAGAAGGAGTGTGGCGTATATATGCAATCCTGCCCATAGCGGATCTCGTATTACATCTACTAATTACACAAATATATCCAATCCATTGAGCTAATTCAACTACGAAATGAATAACCTAAGATTACCCTCCCTTAAACTATATATATAACTTTACAAATCTATATAGCCATTCACGCCCGACTTAAATTTAACGTTTAGATAAGTTCGCACAGATGAATTTTATACAATTTGTTTTATATTGTCAAGTATAGATCGGCTGCATAGATTCCATGGTCAAAACGTTCCAGAATAAACATAACCGATCCAAATACAAAGTCATCGATAACGTCAATTGCAGAGGGAATACAAGAAGCCCAGTAGCATTCAACATAAGATGCCGCAATGACACCAATGACCTATATATTCCAATCGAATATGAAACAGCAACACAATTAACTGTTAACGAATCCATGCAACGTCTATACCCAACTTAAATTTCATGCATTTAAATAATTTATACAATAAGAAAAAAAAAATAATGGAAATGTTGTTTATCAATGCAAAACATATAAATTTAAACATTATTAATTTGATCTAAAAACTTACAAAAGTCAGATAAGAGTCCATTTTAACATTTAAGTTATTGTTTATTAATTTGTCAATTCTTGATGAAAGTTCTTAATTAATTTTATGATTTTAACAATTGTTCAGTTCATATAGCTTACGGTAGAAGAGTCCAGGTTCCTGTTTTTTAATTCCCGTGATGTCTCCATTGGAAGATAATGTTCTGGAGGTGGCATTAGCTGGTTCCATTCTGGTATAACAGTCTTTTCATTTTTAAAATAAATGATAGAGAACGACAAGTGCGTCTTGTTGTTCTTACCAAATCAAGTTGGAAAACTCACTGGAACTCAATATTTTTCTTTTTATAGTCCTCCTATGGATTCCATGAACAAAAACGTCACTTCCATTTTTTCATTATGGTCCGGGCCTTTATTTGCTTCCATTGGTCAAGCTAAAATCTCTTTATTCTCTTATCTATTTTTCATCTGACTTTTTAATTACACAGCTTTTGGATAATTAATAAACAATCATTTCCATCTACAAAAATATTTTATCTTTAATCTTGTACTTTTTTTATAAAAAAGTATGTTCAAATACTTATTTATTTGTTTGTTTTTTTTAAAAAATATTTTTAAAGTTTTGAATCTGTGTGAATATATTCGTTTAACAAACATTTTAATTTTAGCGTTTAGTTTTTTTTTTTTTTTAATAGATTTTATTTTTATTTGCGAACTTTAAGATTTTATTTTAAATTAATGTAACGGCATATTTATATACCGTTACAATATATATGAGCTCTTATTTCATATATGTTTAGAGATGATAATCTGGACCAATTGATGATTGCTGGTTTAGCATGAAAAAGCTATATTGGTGATTATTTATCTTTTCGACATATATGTATTCAAGTGTATCAGTGTTATGAGATGGAGTGGAGAGTAGTGGGTCATGTGAAAGTCTGTGCTCCATATATACAGTAAATAAATGGTTTTGAAAGTAATAAAATTAATTCTGTTGCTATTGAATGAAAAAAAAATTAGCTACCTTATCAGCAAATTGAATTATTATTCAACTTTGATTAGTAAAATAAATAAAATAAGTTAATGGTTGTTTTTGTTTATGCATACTGTGGCTGCTAGGTGATGCTGCAGAACCAAATGGCTGAAATCGATGGAAAATTAAATTTAAAATGCCTAAGGCAAGATATCAAAAGTAAGTTATAAATCAAGTAAAAAATTTAGCTTAACGGCACAGTACGTATAAGCGAAAACTACCAAGTTAATTTACTGCTAATGAATGAAAGATGTTTGTGTCACACATATTCCCCCCCTTTTTTTTTTTACCTATTATTCACTTCTGAACAATATAATAAAAAATAAAATTTCTGACAGTTAATTTTTTTTTTCGATATCATTAGATTGAATTATTCAATTTTGAATGATATTATGCATCCAGTTTCTATGACTTCCATGTATGTCTGATGTTTTTTTACATAAATATAAATTTATATATATATTTATTTATTAAATAGGGAACTATCTTTATACCAATAACCTATCCTAGTAATAGGGAATATCATTAGTTTGATATTGGTAAGGATTTTTATGCTTTATTTTTATTTTTCTCTCTTGCTATGAATATTGACAAACTATCACTATTGATAATTAAATGTTATTATCTTTGCAAAACCACATCCAAATTGCCTTAGGGCAGAGAACTCAACATATATATTGATCAGTAGTCAGATTACTATGTTGGATATGGATTCATTTCCTGAAGCAAATTCTAAACTTGCGTAGAAATTCTCAGCCATTTGAAAAAAATTTATATTTCCAAATTTGAACCCTGTCATAATCATGGTGACTGATAAATATTGATCACCACACTAAAAAAATTTCTTCAATATACATACATATATAGAAATACTGCCAACAGTCAGTCATATTACTTTATAAACAATTTAAACACACTGGCTAAATATAATACTGAGATAATATTAAAGCAATGAAATCTTTGATTATATTCTAATAATTATAAGTCATCCAGATTTGCTATCATTTTTGTGGTAACTTACCATGTCATAATAGTTTGTGTAATCTACTTATAACAATAAATAATGAGAACTATTAATTTTGACAATATATCAAATAGAAATAATTATAGGATGTCTTTAATCATTTATGTACTGATATCTCCCTGATATTTTTAACCTAAGTTTTTGTATCTTGTATCTAACTCTTTTTTGTTTCTTCTATATCATTCACTTTGTTAATTTAAGATGGAATGCAGATGGATATACATCCATTGTTTTTTCCAGATATAATTGTGTGAAACTTTAAATACTATAACTAAAACTTTATAGATACATTATCTGTGAAGAATTTTCTTTCTTATATGAATATAGTATAGTTTTTTCACTATAGATACATTATCCATGGTAATAATCTTAACTAATCAAGCATTAGAACAAAATATAATTGATATTAAAGCTGCTCAAGTATTAGAAAATTTAAATAAGTTTAACAGAGACATTACCTCTGGCTTCATCTAAAATTGTAAAATCTATGACACTTTCTTGAATATTATCCCAAATTCAGAGCATCAAAAAGCTTTGGATTAGGAATTCATCTTTTGAATACTAGAAGATTATTATGAGTACAAAGCAGAATATTATGAATCCTTATAAGGAATTGCAATAAGTAGTCACTTATTTTCAAACAAAGAACTGAACATACAAATATAAATGACTTGTTGTAAATATTCACCTTCCATTTGTGAATATGCTCATTTTTCAATAAATATTTGTCTTTAAAATATATAAATGAATTGAGTTTCAATCATTATATTGGAATTTTTTTTTTTGATCGCATATATTATATAAAAAATTGATTGAGTATTCTTCACCCTTTGGTTCATTATGAACACAGTAGAATGATCAAATAAATAATGCTTCCAGGACTATGCTTGAAGTTTATATATATATAATAATGAAAATAATAAATATAATGGTAATTAACTATTATATACAGTCTTTCAATCTGCAGAAGTACTTTCGGTTAATTCCTTAACCCTTTTCAATTGCCATTAAATTCAAAAAACATAATGGAAGCAAACATCATCAACTCAAATCCCATGAATCCTGAATTTTAACCTCTTTTTTGCTGATTATTTTATTGGCCAAGTGAGGTAAAAGTCTAAACTTTTAATTGGTCATTCACAAACTCAAGCATCAAAATATATTCATCTTTTAATATTATATTCATTTTAGTTTCATTTGTAAAAAGTATATTAATAATTTGTCAGTTTATGAAAGTGAACGAAAGTTTTTCCAAAAATAAATTTTTATTTATAATTATAAAAATATTCGATAGCGGCAAATCTAAAACGAATGTTACTCACCAACCAAAAAGTTTCTGACGTCAGTGATTTCTTTCCCAATTTTATGTTGCGGATAAGTAAATAATTTTTGCTAAAGTCTTAACTATTTTTCTAAAATAATTTATTTTTAGCATATTTTATCAAAATAATTTATAATTTGTCAAAAAATACTTTTAAAATGGTCTAAAACATTCGTTTATTATTTTCAAAATGAAACAAAAGAAATCGTAATGGTGGACATTATTGACAACCATTTTCTTTGTTGTCGAAATTTATCAGCCAATCAGATTCAAGAAAAGACCGCCTTTTTCCTTTATTAGACCTTCACCGCCAGTTTTATTGATTTTTTACTTGTAAAATAATTCAGGAGAGGGCAGCATCTTATGGAACTTTTTATAACCTTTCAAATGACAGCAAAATCTTTACCGTAACGTTAAAAATAACGGGATTTGAATGACGGGAAGCGGTCACATTTTTAGTCGTAACTAGCAAAAAGTTGGTTAATGTTAGCAGCTTGTTTATTAATTTTATTTCCATACCACCTTAATATTTCTTTTATTGTGGTTTCTCTCTTTATGAAGAATCTTAACACTTTTACTATCAAACCTAAATTTATATTTACAAGTTCCAAGAAAACTGAAGCAGTCATTAAATCATTATTATTTTTACTTTTCACTTGCTTGTATAACAATTCATGCTCATGTAATCTTTTTTC
This sequence comes from Epiperipatus broadwayi, assembly GCA_028023455.1. Lineage (NCBI taxonomy): Eukaryota > Metazoa > Onychophora > Udeonychophora > Euonychophora > Peripatidae > Epiperipatus > Epiperipatus broadwayi. The sequence goes on along the minus strand of JAQFVV010002720.1, from coordinate 15,194 downwards.
AATACTGCCCCTCAATTCACCTATATATGATAACATACATCCACAAAAAATTTGATACATGCAATATTACTTTTCTGTTTGACAGTATGACATTTTTAGAATTATTCACTAATTTATTAACATTATTTGTAACACAAAATGAAACATTAAACACATCCATATATATATTTTTTCAAAATTTCACTTGAGCATTTGAAATATATGGAATAGATCCATTTTTTATTATCAATTTTCAATTCCTTTAAATCATTATAACTCTTTTTAAGTTAACATAAAGTATTGTTAATCTGTTCAAGCAATTCCTTGACAAATATCTCAAAAGATTTTTTAATTTATCACACTGGTAACAACATAATTTTTTATTATAAAACAAAAAAGATCTAAACTTGCCATCTTATGCATAATTGGTACTTTTGATTTACAATTTATATATCCCTTTTTTTGCAATGGTTTGATTATTAATTTATAACTTAACATAGTATTATCTCTTGTAATAATTAAATCCAAATACTTAATACATTTGTTCTGTTCTTTTTCAATAGTCCATTTCAAGCCATTCAAATTATTTAACTCCTCTACAAGCAAATTTATAGTATTGGTATTTCCACAAACAAAAACATACCTTTTATAAATTTTAATATCTTTAAAAGCACACATATCTAAAATACTACTCTCATACATAGACAAAACAAAATTGCAAACTTGTGCAACAATAGGCAGATCCACAGGCCAATCTTTAGACATTTTATAATATCTATCTTCAAATGAAGCAACAATATTATCAAAAATTTTTAAAGAATCAATAACAAATTTTATCACATATTTACAAATACCTTTACTTTTTAATGCATGTTCAATTATTTTTATGGCATCCACTCTATCAATAGAACCATACATTTCTGACACATCTAATGAAGCAATAACATCACTCATTAATCACTATATTTTTAATTGTATTTACAAAATCAAAAGATGAAACAATAATATTTTCCCCAAATCCTAAAAACTCATATATTCGGAGGTATTTGAAAGCAATTGAACATTTAATAATTTTAAATGAATGGTATGCTTGGATTGAATATAAAATTGTTTGTGAAAATGGATTTAAATTATTTGAACTTAAATTACATAATAAATTGGAGAAGATAATTTATTTTTTATTTAATAAGCGGTATCCACAAACTTATAATGATGTGAATTTTGTAAATTTGTCAGATAAAAAGATACATTTGATTCAGAAATATGTTTTAAGTCATGGAGCTAAATATGTCAGTGGTACTTGGGATGATTATAATTTGAAATTAATTGCAGTTGTTCAAAATTAATTTGAAATTATTCCTGGTGATAGTTATATTGATGATGAAATTATTAAGAATAAATATAATGTGATTCCATATGAAAATTCTTGGGATCTGGCCATTTCAGAATTTAAACAGAAGCTGGAAAATGATAATATGATTTGTTTGAAAGAAGATAAAGGGCTGCGGATGTGTTTAATGATGAATATCATTACATTGAGAAAGTTAAAGTGCAAATGGATAAACTTGGTTTCTTTTTGATTGAAGAATATATGAGTTATCAGAGAATAAAATTTATTAACAATATTTTTTTAAAAATTAAGATTAAATCCTTAAGTAATAATGTATACTATAAGATACATTCTTCCTGCATTATATGTCCTCATATTTTTGCAAATATAAAGTTACATAAAGAAGGTAATCCTTTGCGAATTATGATTGATTTTGGTGGTTCATTTATATATCAGACTTCTAAATATATTGGTAAGCTGTTACAAGAGTTTTTAGGATTTGGGGAAAATACTATTGCTTCATCTTTTGACTTTGTAGATAGAATTAAAAATATAGTGATTAATGAGAATGATGTTATTGCTTCATTAGATGTGACAGAAATGTATGGTTCTATTGATAGAGTGAATTCCATAAAAATAATTGAACATGCATTAAAAAGTAAAGGTGTTTGTAAATATGTGATAAAATGTATTATTGATTCTTTAAAAATTTTTGATAACATTGTTGCTTCTTTTGAAGGTGGATATTATAAAATGTCTAAAGGTTGGCCTATGGGTCTGCCTGTTGTGTTGCACAAGTTTGCAATTTTGTTTTGTCTACATATGAGAGTAGTATTTTAAATATGTGTACTTTTAAAGATATTAAAATTTACAAAAGGTATGTGGATGATGTTTTTGTTTGTGGATATACCAATACTATAAATTTACTTGTAGAAGAATTAAATATTTTGAATGGCTTGAAATGGACTATTGAAAAGGAACAGCACAAAAGTATTTGGATTTAATTATTACAAGAGATAATAATATGTTAAGTTTTAAATTAATAATCAAACCATTGCAAAAAAAGAGATATAAATTGTAAATTAAAAGTACCAGTTATGCATAAGGGTGTCAAGTTTTAGATCTTTTTTGTTTTGTAATAAAAAATTATGTTGTTACCAGTGTGATAAATTAAAAAATATTGAGATATTTGCCAAGGAATTGCTTGAAGTTGGTTATAAGATTGAACAAATTAACAATACTTTATGTAATTTAAAAAGAGTTATAATGTTTTAAAAGAATTGAAGATTGATAATAAAAAATGGATATCTATTTCATATATTTTAAATGTGTTTAATGTTTTATTTTCTATTACATTTAACATTAATTAGTGAATAATTCTAAAAATGTCATACCAGTCAAGCAGAAAAGTAATGATGGGTATCAAGTTTTTTGTGGATATATGTTATCATATATAGGTGAATCGAGGTGCAGTATTGTCAAAAGATTAAAGGAACATGAATTATTATACAAGCAAGTGAAAAGTAAAAATAATAATGATTTAATGACTGCTTCAGTTTTCTTGAATCATGAAAGGACATGTAAATATAAATTTAAGTTTGATATTGAAAGTGTTAAGATTCTTCATAAAAGAAACCATAATAAAAGAAAAATTAATGAGACTATTTTAATAAATAGAAATAAAATGAATATAATTAATAGACAAGCTGCTAACTTTAAAATTTGGAATTCATGGGATTTGAGTTGATGATGTTTGCTTCCATTATGTTTTTTTAATTTAACGGCAGTTGAGGAAGGTTAAGGAATTAACTGAAAGTTCTTCTGCAGATTGAAAGGCTGTATATAATAGCTAATTACCATTATATTTATTATTTTTATTTACTATAGTTTTTAATTAACGGACATTTTATTTGTATTATATATATATATATTAGTGTTATTTGTTTAATTATATATATATATTGTTTCTGTTTATGCATAATTGTCATAATTATAATGTTGTTTTTTTCATTGTGATCAAACTGTCTTATGTACATGTAATGCAACATTTTTTTACTTATATATATATGTTTATACACTACTGCAAAGGGAACAATCATGTGTGATGACTGGGCATGGATAAAGAACATATATTTTGCTTTATGTATTCTAATATAACTATGAATGTTTGATATATGAAATTATATAACATATAATTCTTAAATTAGAAATTATTTATTTATCCTAACTTGTAATTATTTCAAATTTATTAGTCCATGCAAAAGAGGATATTTACCTAGTGCATATTCATGTTGAATATTATCCTCTGTACAATCACATCATGAGACAAATTTTTGATTATGTTGATAATAATGAATAAATCACATGAATACAAATCTATTAGAATAGCTGATATTCATGGATATTGATTAAAATGAAATAAGTGGATGAGAATAAGAACTATCATATAAATACAACAACTTAATTTTATTACAAAAATATTCTTGAATGAACATAAAATAAAATCAATCCAATTCCTAAAAAAAAAAAAAATTCTAATAGCAATAAAATAATAAATACCAGATGTCAGCAACATCCTGAATTTTCATTTAGTTTATCTTAATGTTTTTTTTTTTTCAACCAAATATTTTTTAATCTGGAATATCACTGCTATATGTTTTGTCAAAAAATATGTATAAGGGAAAATATTTATATGACTTATGAATAAAATCTATATATCACTACACATTTGTATACACCTGTAAGACAATAATTTATAATGACTATAAAACAATAACGTTATATTGAACATGCATTCCAATTATTTTTCACGAATGTTTGCTTATTATCTATAGCATATGTTGGTTTCTTAAAATATGTATAAACTTGTATGTGATGAAACACTGTAACCACGAGTACCCTGAATTTTAAAAGATTATGCCAGTAACATTTTTTTTCTGAAATGAATTTTTTTTTTGTTTTGTATTAACATAAAGTTATAAATTTGAATGTCTTATAAAAGTATTGCCAGAAAAAAAAATTGTGCATATATGAATAAATGCAAGGAGTAAAACGTTATAAGTAGTATAAATAGTAATTTTAGGAAAGGCTGATTAGACTAGTAAGTAACCTGTTTTGATTTGCTTTATTGATTATTGAAAGACTGATTAATAAATAAAAAGTAGAAAAAGGGAACTCTTGAGGAAGGAGGCACAGGCTTGGCTAGTGTAAAAAGGGAAGAATATATAAAAACACTTATTTTTTTTAAGGGTGTAATTACTAAAACAAAGAAGTCATTTAAATTTTAGCGTATAACCAACTTGTGTTACGTAGGCTTATTAACACTAAGTAAATTCTTATTTTTTTGATTGTTTTTGTTTTTTTGAAGATGTTTAGTGATATGTAATGATATACAAAGATCCATAAATAAAATTGATATATAAAAAAATTCAAATTTAAATAATAGTTATAAAATTGCACAGATGGAAAACTATTAAATAATTACTTAAAAGTAAGTTAAAGTAAAAAAAAAAAAATCTAAAGATAAAAGATTATTTTTTAAAGTAATGTAAAAGAAAATAGTAATGTTAATTAGTTTCTATTCAAAAATTATGCTTAAATCTTTAAAGAATGGTTGTTCTATTAAAATGTAATAAATGTAAAGCAAATGGGCCCTTAGGGCACTTAAACAATTCAAAGTCAGATAAGAGATAAAAATTAAAAGTTTATGGTTTTTTCCACTTTGAAGTAAACTGGCCAATGCAACTATTAGTCCAGAAAGAAAAAACATCATGGCCAATAAGATTGGAGCAACATCAGGAGAAATCGATCTGAAAATTTGGTGATAAGGGAGGCATAATATTATAAAAAGAAAAATAATTGAATAGAAGGGGATTAACTATTGACTGACTATTGATTGAATGGTGGTGACTGGTTAAAATATCTTGCAGCTATATTGTGGACTCCGTAATGTAGAAGTCTCTCAATGGATTTTGGTTTCTTTTATTTGTGCCAGCTGAGACAGCCTCTCTAATGACGGATCCTGAATGAATGGCAAGCAGTGGTTTTGTCTCCAAGGAGAACAATATACAAAATGTGATAACTAGGACGGATTTTCATAACATGCCGCAATTTCAAGACTTATTGAAAAGTATAAACTTTTATATGCAATATGAACTTTTAAATAGATATCTTAAACAAACTTTCAATTCATAACCTAAGTATAATTGCTAAATAAGCTCTTATCTGATGAGCAAAAGATCTCTAAATTAATTGTTAATATTTCTCTTTTATGTATAACATTTGCTATCAATCATTTTCATTTTTGTTAACTAAATTATTAAATTCATTTTTAGATTAGATTATGTGGGGTTAATTTTGAACTATTTGCTTCGTAGTTGAATTGATACTGCTGTAGGGATGTATGACATTTTATATCAACGTAATATGAAGAGGCGCATTAGATTCTCATTCTCTTATGCCGCATTAGCATAGAGGACTTAGTACCCAAATGAATGCATGGCCCCCCCAAAAAGGAAGTCAGCGTGTTACACCATTTATTCTTACACTCTAGGGATAGGGACTATAAGTCGGCAAGGACCACTCTCCCTCCATATGGGGCATTTCGTTATTTCAATATTTTTTATGTGATTCTTTTGCCAGACAGATGCACATTCCTGTACTGGGCAAGAATCACTTCTTTAATAATATCATGCTACGGATGCACATTCCTGTCACCGTGGTTTTATGCTAACATCTTCATGTTGCATTGATTATATCTGTATATCAGGAAGTTAGTGTTGATTTAATTGCAAACTTTTAGCCAGAGGTTAAATGATTTGAAAGTCTTTAAGTGCATATTCTATATAGTCTATCTGTGCTTAACATTATAAAATATTAAATGATATAAAAAGTTCAATCTGTGCATATTAATAAAAATATCAGGATTTAAATCTCTAATAATGTTAGATAATCTAATCTCAAATCTATTTTATATATGTTATGTGCATAATAAATGTTTGTCTTATTAATACAGGCAGTGACATTATTTTATCTTTATTAATAATACTTTGAAATATATAATTAAAAATAAGTTGAAATGTCTTATCAAACTCAGCTCCTCCATGAGTTAGTGGATAGGGCTCTTACCCATATATATCTGCCTATTTTATAAATTTTCTACATTCTAATAGCCTAGTGGCACCCTGGTATGGCATATAGAGAAGGAGTCTCCGCCTGACCATTATATTGCATGTGATTAAATTATTTCTTCACTAATGTAAAAAAACATTTATACCTGTCATGCTATTTAATTTCTTATTTTAGGACAAAAATATCTCTACAATATCATAATAAATATACTTCTCCTCAAGATGGTTTTATATATTTATATATATATTCAGTCATAACATTATTGTGGCTAGAAATACCTCCATTATTATATAAATAAAATATTTGTTTCTTTAAGTTCATATGTATATGCAATAACTATCTTTTAGCTTAAATTTTATAGGAAAGTCTGAGATCTAATACAACAGGAATATGTTCTAGGCAAATATTTCTTTTATCAATTAAAAAAAAAAATCTGCTCAATTTCATAAAAATTTTATTTCACTCTAAATGTAATAATATTATTTTACTATTTCATTTAGATATAATGTGCACTTGGTTGCTTTACATTAAAATATGTATTTAAGCATTTATTTTATAACGTCTTGCGTGCGATTATAATTACGATAGAATGACAGCCTGTTAAGCTAATTGCGCAGACGCTGTGAGAATGTTATTAATAAATGAATACCTTCGAACAACCACATGATATAGTATTTGTATAAGAGTAAAAAGGAATCCTCTTACTCTTATGGCTCAAATGTTTATATATGAGCAAATCTAAAGTAGTTGTAACGAAGGCGTGACTACATAATAGTCACTTTAAATTACTATATATAATGTCTGTATGAATGACGCCAATGAAATTTTCTAGAATTTACTAAACGCCACTCTAAACGAAACTAAATCATATACATAAATAAGCATTTATTTTATAACGTCTTGCGTGCGATTATAATGTAGTCACGCCTTCGTTACAACTACTTTAGATTTGCTCATATATAAACATTTGAGTCGTAAGAGTAAGAGGATTCCTTTTTACTCTTATACAAATACTATATCATGTGGTTGTTCGAAGGTATTCATTTATTAATAACATTCTCACAGCGTCTGCGCAATTAGCTTAACAGGCTGTCATTCTATCGTAATACATATTTAAAAAAAGTTGATATTATAGATGCTTATTTTTCCTTATGTATTTATATTTATTCTATGAATTTCACATGATACACAAGTATATCACCACCATCTGCATATATTTATATTTAATTATTTCTGTTAAAGCTTAAATATATCAGCAAATGTATGTATAATCAACATATCTTTCATTATTATTTTTTTAATGTTATTTTTAGAATTGAATTTTTTTATTAAATGGTTTTATTTTAGATCTCTGTTTGTTTGTTTGTTCGTTTAAAATTTTAAAATCATGGTTTAATATATTTATATCCAATAGAATTCATTCAAATTTTGTACATTTGTTATAAATCACTGACACATCAATATGACAATAAAATATTTTAAATAGATTCCAATAGTTTCTTTACTGTAAAAGAGTTGGTGGATAAAATTTCAAATACACTGACTTTAAATTTCAAATATGCCAATATCACTTCAATAAACTTTCAATAATGTACACAAGAGGACAATATATATATATATTAAAAAGCGTACACCAAAAAGTATTCTTAGCAATCTTTTAAAGTTGAAATAAAAACAAATCTTCACTTCTCTTGATTATAAAAGTTTTCTTTTTTAGGAAGTGTATGAATTTTTTCTTTTGATTGTAAAAGATTTTTTAAAATTGTTTTTCAAATAAACAAAACTGTATTGTAAATGAACTTTAAAGTACATGATTTTACTTTCAATATTAAACTATCATTTCGAATAATTGCAAAAAAAATATCTGGATGCTAAAAACTTAAAATAACATATATAAAAAATATTTATAATAAATGTTTTTATTTATCGTCAACTAAAAAGCCTGAAAATAATTGTTTCTTCAATCACAATCATGGAATAATCTGATATCCAATTTATAATTATTATTAAAATTTTAAGTTTAGGAAATGTTTTTTGTAATATTTTCCAATTGGAATAAAAATATAAATTATAATTAGTTTGTAAAAAAAAAAAAAAAACAGCTTTTATTTATTTATGTTTTTTGCTTGTGTTTTTTATTTTTGTTAATGCACATTTAGCTTTGAACTCCTGAAGTGATCAAAATTTATGACAGTGTAATCTTTTGCCATCGATTTTCTCTAGAGTTGGCTGTGTAAGCACAAGTGATATTGAGTGATTACTGCTATCAATGCAGTTTTAAATATCTAGAGCAGTGGTCTTCAACCTTTTCACACCTGCGAACTGGTAAAAATAAGGATAAGGTTTTGCAGACCGGCAAAAATAAGATAAGGTTTCACAGACTTGCAGAAGTCTATAGATAAATTTTCTTAAAGATGTAAACTGCTTAGCTTTAGATGAAAATAATTGTTATAACTGATCAAAACAACAATGTTAAATATACAAGATGAAGTTTTATATATATGGAGTTTGTAGAATAAAAAACTTTTTTTTTTAATTTTGAATTTTTTTAGAAAAATAATAAAAAATTTAATCCCCCCCCCCCATAAACATCTGTGATAACTAGAAAAACAAATTAATTTATGCATGATTGATTAGATTTTGTTTTCGTCCCATTTCTTTTTTTTTTTAATTGGGTAAAAATGAGATGAAAAAATAAATAAAAATTGTTTATATTAATTAAAAGTTTAAACTTTTATTATTTTATTACAAACTTTCGCGGACTAGCAGAAATGTTCTGCGGCCTGGTGCCGGTCCACGGACTAAGGGTTGAAGACCACTGATCTAGAGTATCCCTGTGATGCTTTCTTTTGTTATAGAATTTTTTATTTGGTCATCAGTTTTGGCAGTTTGCATTCTTGAATCATAATTTAATGCTACAACTATTAAAAACAGTGAATAATAATTGCTTTGATTTATGTTTATATTTATAATAACAAATAACTAGTCTTTAGCTTATATTTCACTCCTTATTTTAATGCCATCTCTAGTAAGCTTGAGTTATCAATGACAGAGCACTTAAATCCCTATCTCCAGGCTTAATTTCTTGGAATTCAGAGCTGAAATAATGTAATTATGCACAAAAATATATAAGTACTTGATTTTCAACTTTAAATCACAAGGCAAAATTCAGAAACCAATCTGGAGATGGGGATTTAAATACAATACTATCTGGCAATCACTGATTACTCAAACTTACAGAAAGTAAAATGCTGTTTTTATTCATGTTTGGATTATAAACTCTAAAACTATTTGCTCCATCATTAAAAAAAATACAAAAAACATACCACTTAGATCATTGTTCTTTAGAAATGTATAAACTTTTCAGCTGAGAGATTTTTTAATTGTTTTCTTCAAGAATCAAATAGGAATCTTAGCTCTTGAGTTCAACATTATACATTGAGATAAACTGTATAGGGCTTTTATTTCTAATGAAATATTAACAAAATGCCAAATTGATAAGCAGTAAGAAATTTAATAACTTCATATAAAATAATGGCATTAATATAATTATTATTGGTTGAAAATCTGCAACTCTAACAAGAATACCTATTTTTTAAATTTGTTGTAGTACTTAATACCATTGACCTGTAGTATTCTGAAACACAGTCAGATTTTAATGTTTTTTTTTATTGTTGTTTAGATAATTTTGCTTGGTGATTAAAGTTTGCAGAAAAAAAAAAAAACTTGAGTGTTATGAACAATGATGAATGGGCATCACAGAATTGGTTGCTGAAAAAATAATTCATAATAATAATTGTAATGTAAATTATTCTTAATACTAGACTTGTTTTCGTCTTTTATATATTGAATATATTAAGCTTCATTATTCGGGCAAACCAAATGTGAGCTTTAATATAAAACTTGGCTACTCAGATTTTTTTATTAAACATGTTTTTAATATTTTTGTAAATATTTCAAATATGTATTCATAAAAGGTATTATAATTTAAAATTATTTATTATTTGCTTTTTGTTTTTTATACATAATATCTTATTATTATTATTATTATTATTATTATTATTATTATTTTTTAATAGTATTTTTTTAACTATAAAATTAATTTTAAAATTGAAAATATTAATTAATAAATTAAAGTCAATATTTTAAACTTATAATAAAATTATTATTATGTATTTCTAGTCTTAAGCTTAATCAATGTTGCAATTTTTAAAAAAAATTAATGAGTAAAATGAGATTTATTTTTATTAATACAACATTATTAATTATATATTTAAAACATGGACAGATATTTTTTCTGATTTTTTTTTAATGAATGTTATATTGTAACACTGACCATCATTGAACAAGTTATTGGGAATTAACTTTTTCAAGCTATTTAATGATACAAGTGATTGTTGAAAATTCTGTTTTCATCAAGGGTTGAGTATATTATTCTGCTTAACCACAAAGTTAAGTTCCAATGGAAGTATTTGTACAGGTGTTAGCATCATGTGAAGGCCCAACTTCTTAGTATTCTTACCAATTTTGTTTATAGAGAGCATCATCTGAACATTAATTGATGCTGACTGATAATTTAAGATGGCAAACAACTACAGACTTGCATCTGTATTGCTGACATTTTTCAGGATCCAAATTCAGGAAAAGATATAATATAAATTTATCATGCCATATTTAAAAACCATTTTATAATTGGAAGGAGTATATAATGATAAGCAATTTATTCTACTCAACAATAAAATTATGGTGACCAAAACGTTTACTTAATCAAATCTTGAACACTTTTTATTTAACAAAGGAAGACAATGATACAAGTATTTTCAAGAATAAAACAAAATTTATTAATCTAGCAAAACAATAACTTAATAACAATAGCAATTCTGTCATGATCCCCTTTCCTCCATCTACTAACAATATTTGGTTAAAATATAATTTTTAACCATACATAAAATTAACTTAAAAATAATTTTTTATTAATTTACATACATGGTTATTATCATGCAGTGATTGACCTGTTTTGGATTCTTGTTTAATTTTTCCTGCTTATAAGAAAATGATTACTGCCACTAGTAAATCTGAAGTATAAAATCAACTGCTAACTAGACTGGATTTTATTACATTATCTTATCAAGTTTGTATGTTGCGGTAAGCATATGATAGTTATTATATATTGTTGTTACACACTATGAGGCTGATAAAGTAAATGGTTGTTTTTTATTTGTTCTGTAGGATAAATATTAGAATAGCATATAAATATGACTTAACCGACTAACATTATAAACACTAAAAACATAGTGTAATATCATTTGATGTTAAATCTTCTGAAATAATACAAGTATATATTAGTAACGTTTTTAAAAATTAATAAGAGTTCATCAACAAAGAAATTAGATCATTCTATAATAATAAAGTGAGTAGTCATGCTCTGAGCATTTAAATAGTACTAAGTAATCTCTTCTGATCCATAGTTATCAATGATTTATAATTAATTCTTTCATAGTAAATTATATGTGTAGTCTATACATTTGACTATTATAATCTTCAGAATGCAAGGTTTTATATTTCTTCTTAACATTACATGATTTTTTTCTAACAATCCACCATAAAATCAAATTATTACCCATATTTATCTCTATAAATGCATACCTGGATAAATTTATTTTACTCTGATATTATCCCTAATATAAATTTAAAAAAAAGACATTATCATCATACTGTTTTTATTTCACAACATCTATGCCATCAAAGCACGTCAGCAATGTGTAATGTGAAATCATGTGATATTTTATTGATCATTATTATCATCATGCAGCATTTAATTTATATTTATGCTGGACATACAAAAACTACATTAAAATCTACAAATTTAAATCACATTCAGTTATTTATTATTTTATTATATCATCTCTATCATAAAATGTTCTTTTCTTTATGAAATATAAGCTATAAACAAAACTATTATATGCAGATATGATCCATTAACCCAATCATTCAACTTTATGGGTATCTAAAATCTACATTTTCACATGCATATATAAGCTGAATTTAGATTATTAATAAAAATTATTTTAAAATATTATGATTTGTTTAATCTGTTTGCATAAAACATGTTTTTAAGAAAATTAAATTGACTAAACTTTCACTATTTTTAGTCTTTTTATTTAAATAAATTATTGGTTCTAATATAATCCTTAATTTGTATTGTAATCATAATAAGAGACAAAAATTGAATCATTTTTTTACACCAAGGGTGGGGAATCTCTGGCCCTAGATCAATTCCTGCCCTCAAAAGCTTTTAATATGGCCTCTGGGCATTTTCAAAAACATAAAATGGTCGTATATATAACTTCTATTTAAACATGCATAGTTCAAATATTGAATTAAGAATTAAGTCAAATAAAATATTATTTTTTCAACTACATCTTTTTCTTTTTCCAAACCTAATAATAATTCTATTTTATTCTATCAAAGGTAAAATATTACAACAAATGATCTGTATTGTGGGGTCTAACTGACCGAAGCTTTAATCTACAGCGCTGAGGGTATTTTGTTTATTTTTATAGTGAATTTCATACATTAATTGTATATTCACAAAAGTAAAATTAGAATTGTATTATTATTATTATTTTGCTCTTACATTTTTTTTTATTAGGATGGCTATACTGAATAAGATAAAATAAATTGACACAGAAAATTGTGTATTTCAATAGAAATTGGTATGCATATTTTGCCTCATATATCGGGAAAGTATTTCAGTTAATAAACAATCCAATATTAAAAGGTACTATTTATCAAACATTCTGATTACAACTAAATTGTTGGGAAATAAATAAATATTAAAATAGAAAATTTGAAAAGAACCTTCATCAAATAGTTGACGAGTCTCATAAAAAATCCAAACAAGTCAGAAAATTCTGTGAAGGCAAATTACATTATTTTTTTAAAAAATCAGAAACTTTGAAACTACTTTTTGAAGGGGAGTTTATATATGATTGCATCCTAGCTGCTCTAATCAGAACATAAAAAGAAATTTGAGTATATAAATGTGTCACAAAAACAGTTACCAAAGACTAATTGGAAAAATTTGTCATTAATAATAATGATGTTACTTTGTTTTTAATTCACAAAAAAATTATGGATTTTATTTAAAATGGGAAAGTTGAAATTAGCTTACCAGCTGAAAAGATTGCCCACCCCCAAATGATTAGGGATAAATTAATTGGTAATAGTATGAATATTGAACCCACTGCTTGATAGCATTGTTTTTCACAAAACGCACATCAATATACCGTTTTAGTGGCCTTAATTTATGGCTGACACTACAATAGGTGTTTTTTTGAGCCATAATAGGCCACCTGAGGGCAATATATTCTCTGATTACGTAATGAAATACTACACCCATTGCATTGCAACAGTATGCATCAAGTGAGCGCTCTTGAACTCTTGCTACGATCTGCAAAAATTTATTGTTGGAAATTTTTTAGAAAGCGTAGTGGAATTAGTATTCCATATTAAGAATTTCATGTCGTCACAAACGTTTCCCTATGCTTTTGAACTGCACACAACTTGAAAAAGTTCTTTTCAGCAGAGTTGTTTCCAATTTCACAATCAAATGCCCATTTACATGTGAATACGTGTGAGAACTGTAAGGGAAGTTGGTTCAAGGGCTCCAAAATCCCATTACTTACAGCTTTGAAGCTTCCCTGTTATTTTATTTGTGTGTTACTTTTGGCTTTTTTTTTATGCCTCCGAAAATGGTATTTTTTTTGTTACTTGTTTTGGTTCACAACTTGTCCAAAGTTTCGTTTATTTTTGATTCAATAAATTATTTTATGGGAAGCTGTTTTTTTGTTGTTGTTCACATGATTAGAAAGTAGGTAGGTAATATTTGATAAGTTTCATTAACAGTTAATTAAAGTAGGTAATGTTTTATTATACCAAAATAAAAAAAATGTTTAATAGTTTATTCAAAAGGCCCTACTCAAAAATATATATATTAAAATAATAATAAAGAACTGTGCAGTAACATAATAAAATGTTCAAAAAGAAAATCCAAAAAGAAGTCGATAATTAAAAATCAAACAAAATCTTCCCCGCTACCCTACCCCACCTCCCCCTGCTTAAAAAAAAGTGTTCTTTAAAAACGAACTGTTTATGTCTTTTTTTAAATTAAAGACCCAAAATTAAAGAAGAACTTTTCACTATCATATAATATAGCTTTCTGTAGCGTAAAGATTTGAAACAAAAAAATAGAAAGGCCTCATAATAAATTTTTTAAAAAAGACGACAATTCAAAATCAAAACAACCCCTCCACCCTCTAAAAAACCAAGTGTTTATTTATTCAAAAGTACCGAATTGTTGAAGTTTTTCAGCAAATCAAAACATCAACCAAAAAAAAAAAAAAGAAGATAAGTTCAAAGCAAACAACCAACTCCCCCTCTACCATCTAAAAACAACAAAGTGTTTGTTCCCATAGTTTTTGTGTAAACAAACTGACGGAGTGTTAATTGATAATTTCAAAACAAACCAACACCATCTAAAAACACAATGTTTGTTTCTTAAAAAAACAAACTCCCAAAAAAAATAAAAAAAACGGTGAAAAAAAAAACTTTGGTTTACTGTAAGTAATATTATGTAAAGAAATTGACGGACAGTTAGTCGATAATTTAAAAGCAAACCAACACAACCATCTAAAAACAAAGTATTTGTTTATTTAAAAAAAAAACCAGGTAGAATAAAAAAAACAACTTTGAT
>JAQFVV010002719.1:0-20405 GCA_028023455.1 Epiperipatus broadwayi | reverse complement strand
TTAACATTTTCATATTGTATCCGCCCACGACCATGGCAACCTCCTCTACCTTCGCTAATCCTGGCTTGATGATTCCTTTTTTTGTTGGCACCCGCTGTGTTCTTCCGTCCGGGGATTACATGATGTTCTGTGATGATAATTTCTAACACCTATACACGTACGCTTTATTTATTTTATACATAGATTCGAATCGAATCCCAGTAATAGGCGCCAGGAGAACTTTTAGAAGAGTCCGCCACGTATGTGCATAAGCCCACTCAATTATATCACAAAACATGCCCGTGCCTCGCTCCAGTCGGAAACATGAAACGAACACAGCCACAATTACCCTTCACACTACCTCCGTTATTATAATCATAGAAAGGCCCGCCCTACATCCCACAGAACAAATTAATCCAACTTAACTTTAGTCAAAAAACAACATCACGACATAAGCATAAAATCATAAAATCCCACCCCCAAAATATCAACTACATTCATTTCCATACAAACAAATTTACGCTAAAGCATTCATTCCGATATATATAAATTTATGTTGAAATTCCAAGCAATTAAATAACAAAAAAAAAATTAGCTACATAAATATTTATTTAATCTGTTTAATAATGATTAACGCAGGTATGTGATCGGCAAGCCGAGACAATTAACGGTAAACTTCAAATTACTTTGCACATATTATTTCAGACTGTTGATCAGTCGGCAAATTTATTAGGTAACAAAATTCTCGAACTGTTCATAAATGATTAATATTAATTATACTGTTTTAGATTAATGTCTTTCTAATAGTTCTGGATATAAAAGTTATTTCTTTAAGTGCACAATTGAATATAACAAATTTTACGATAGCTACCTGTGAAATGTAGAACGACTGTAATGGGATCCTGAGCGAAGATTATTCTTTAATGATGTATTCCGGCGATTTGCGCGGTCTCCAAGCGAGCGTGGTCCTAATATGAGGTTCTCCGGTGGTATGAGCATCTTGATGGCAATCAGCTGGACTGGACGCGGAGGTCCGGCGGTCAAGCCGCGAATTCTATATTCAGCAACGCATGGCAGTTAGATTCATAACGTCTAATAAAAATCAAGTCTCTTAATAATCTCTCAAAAGAAGAGCACAAACTGTCCTCTCAAAACGCTGTTCGGCCTTTTTGATCTTTGCCTTCACGCCCTCACACCTTGAATTTTTCTCCTCCAATCAATCCCATGCACCTGTGAGTCCCTTTATTTGATAAGTCCATCACGTGTCAGCTCAACTCCGAGATTTCTGGGATTGTTGACATTAGTTTGGAATTTAACCGTTTTTCTTAGGTATTGTTTCTCTGGGGACAGAAATCTGAGTCGTACAATAGCGGTGTACACTTCCTCACACCTCTGTTTCTAATTTTGGCTTGTTTTATCTCGGCGTACCAGCACATATCCTGCCTATTGTTTCAATTTCTAATTTTACATTTACTAATTACGTTTGTACAAATTAATCTGAGATTGCTTGGAATTTCAGAACATATTGCTAATTAATTTAAATTATTTTATAAAAGTTAAACTTGCATTCAATCATTCTTCTTTAATTGATCAAAAATAAATAACAAAAAAAACTACAACAATGGATTATAGATTTATTCTTAGCCCACACACACAAAATAATAAAATAACAACAATTTTTACTCTTTTTTTTCAATAAATCTGACAGGTACTCTTATATAGCTGCGATCGGCTTTTAGAAACGGCTGTTCTTCGCTTATTATTAAAGCAAGACCGCTTTTATAAAAGTTTTGTCCCTGTCAGTTATTTCATCAATTGATTATAGTTGAATATACCCCCATACGCCTGGGTTTGAATACCATGTAACGCTATTCCGTTACATATCTCCCCGCCCAGTGTAGAGTAAAATCCGATGTTGCGGGTTTTAGCTCTGAGAAGGAGCGAAGTTATTCGGCCCTCTTCAGTGCCCTGGCATTGAATGTTCCCTTCCCTTAATCATTTTTTTTTTTCTTTTTGTGCAGCGTCCAACGAATCGCCCCCACGTCCTCCTTTCCTTTGTGCGATACGGGTCCCATTATGGCGGCTTTCCCGTCCGTTTGTCTGCGGCTCCGCCTTCCCTTAAAATTTGGATCCGGTGCTCTGCAGTCAGACTTCCCTTTACAACGACTATTAACGGAGAAAAGACAATAAAACTATTTGGTAATCTAGGGTCTGTCATGATTGACGACAATGGCCAATTGGTTCCGTGCATCCCTGACAGGAGGTATGGGGATGGACCTTTCCGAAGTCCCCGATACAGAACATGATCGATCTCGATCTACGATTTTGGAAAGTCTGGACCGCCCAGCAATAACGTTTGGGAAGTGAGCTAGCACAAACTCTAACAAAATGTTTTACATGATTCTCTGCACTTAGGTTGGGCCCGTCATGTGCCAGCCGTCTCCCGGACTTACAAGGTACTCTCAGGTCGACCCACCAACACATTGGCTCTATAGGCTATAGGCTGCTTTGCGAGCGTTTGATCTGTTTGTTTTTCTATGTTATACCCCAGGCTGGGGTTGGTCATCCCCCCTTTTCCCCTCCGTTTTTTTTTTTTTTCCTTTCCAATATCATATTCCGATTCTTGTCATAGGTCATACCCGGTTCGTGGCATCTATTTCCCATTCGAATTCCCTTTAACATTTGTCCTTCTGATATCCCTAGTCGTAAACTAATTTTCCCTCCATCCTATGGGTTAGTATCGGTCCGGTGGTACTCATTTTCTGGGTTGTTCATTCTTGTACCCCTCCATCGTCCCTCCTGTTCCCTCTTCTAGTTCAAATTTTGCGACCATTTCCCCCATTTCATGGATCCCTTTGCAATCGCTTCCCAGCATCATGTGTCTGAGGGTGGTCGGCATATTGTGTCTTATTATGGAGATGATCTGCATCTCTGTCATAGGGTATGCAGGCAATTGTTGAAGGCTCGCCACCTGCCTATAATAAAATTGAGTGGCCATCTCATTGGGCCTTCCCCCATATTTCTCCTGGGTGATTCGAAAATACGTCCCCTCCTGGCGTGCCATGTTCCAGAAACACCGTAAGACTTCTTCCTTGTACTCCTCATATGACCGGGGTTTAAACTCCAGCGTCCTCCACCAGTCTCTCGCTGGGCCCTGTAGGTAGCCGCTGGCAATATTTACTCGGTCAGGTTCTCTCTCCGTAGGTTCTCGAAACAGATTCCTGACGCTTTCGAGGTGGTCCATCGGGTTTTCGTACGTGTATAGGTGTTAGAAATTATCGTCACAGAACATCATGTAATTCCCGGACGGAAGAACACAGCGGGTGCCAACAAAAAAAGGAATCATCAAGCAAGGATTAGCGAAGGTAGAGGAGGTTGCCACGGTCGCGGGCGGATACATTTGGCACCCAACGTGGGGCCAAATGTATCCGCCCGCGACCGTGGCAACCTCCTCTACCTTCGCTAATCCTTGCTTGACGATTCCTTTTTTTGTTGGCACCCACTGTGTTCTTCCGTCCGGGGATTACATGATGTTCTGTGACGATAATTTCTAACACCTATACACGTACGCTTTATTTATTTTATACATAGATTCGAATCGAATCCCAGTAATAGGCGCCAGGAGAACTTTTAGAAGAGTCCTCCACGTATGTGCATAAGCCCACTCAATTATATCACAAAACATGCCCGTGCCTCGCTCCAGTCGGAAACATGAAATGAACACAGCCACAATTACCCTTCACACTACCTCCGTTATTATAATCATAGAAAGGCCCGCCCTACATCCCACAGAACAAATTAATCCAACTTAACTTTAGTCAAAAAACAACATCACGACATAAGCATAAAATCATAAAATCCCACCCCCAAAATATCAACTACATTCATTTCCATACAAACAAATTTACGCTAAAGCATTCATTCCGATATATATAAATTTATGTTGAAATTCCAAGCAATTAAATAACAAAAAAAATTAGCTACATAAATATTTATTTAATCATTATTAAACAATGATTAACCGCAGGTATGTGATCGGCAAGCCGAGACAATTAACGGTAAACTTCAAATTACTTTGCACATATTATTTCAGACTGTTGATCAATCGGCAAATTTATTAGGTAACAAAATTCTCGAACTGTTCATAAATGATTAATATTAATTATACTGTTTTAGATTAATGTCTTTCTAATAGTTCTGGATATAAAAGTTATTTCTTTAAGTGCACAATTGAATATAACAAATTTTACGATAGCTACCTGTGAAATGTAGAACGACTGTAATGGGATCCTGAGCAAAGATTATTCTTTAATGATGTATTCCGGCGATTTGCACGGTCTCCAAGCGAGCGTGGTCCTAATATGAGGTTCTCCGGTGGTATGAGCATCTTGATGGCAATCAGCTGGACTGGACGCGGAGGTCCGGGCGGTCAAGCCCACGAATTCTATATTCAGCAACGCATGGCAGTTAGATTCATAACGTCTATAAAAATCAAATCTCTTAATAATCTCTCAAAAGAAGAGCACAAACTGTCCTCTCAAAACGCTGTTCGGCCTTTTTGATCTTTGCCTTCACGCCCTCACACCTTGAATTTTTCTCCTCCAATCAATCCCATGCATCTGTGAGTCCCTTTATTTGATAAGTCCATCGCGTGTCAGCTCAACTCCGAGATTTCTGGGATTGTTGACATTAGTTTGGAATTTAACCGTTTTTCTTAGGTATTGTTTCTCTGGGGACAGAAATCTGAGTCGTACAATAGCGGTGTACACTTCCTCACACCTCTGTTTCTAATTTTGGCTTGTTTTATCTCGGCGTACCAGCACATATCCTGCCTATTGTTTCAATTTCTAAATTTACATTTACTAATTACGTTTGTACAAATTAATCTGAGATTGCTTGGAATTTCAGAACATATTGCTAATTAATTTAAATTATTTTATAAAAGTTAAACTTGCATTCAATCATTCTTCTTTAATTGATCAAAAATAAATAACAAAAAAAACTACAACGACGGATTATAGATTTATTCTTAGCACACACACACAAAATAATAAAATAACAACAATTTTTACTCTTTTTTTTCAATAAATCTGACAGGTACTCTTATATAGCTGCGATCGGCTTTTAGAAACGGCTGTTCTTCGCTTATTATTAAAGCAAGACCGCTTTTATAAAAGTTTTGTCCCTGTCAGTTATTTCGTCAATTGATTATAGTTGAATATACCCCCATACGCCTGGGTTTGAATACCATGTAACGCTATTCCGTTACAATATACTAATGAAATACTCCAAAAAAACTCGAGCTGAATCAAGAAAAGGTATAATTGCCTTTCTTCAGTTTGCAGAGCTATGTACTACTATTGGGAGTCTTGAGCTAATAGATCTAAAACACTCATGCAGCATTTCTATCTTTATACAAAGGCTAAACAAAACTGGCAACATAAGTCAATTTTCCAAGACCACGAGCCTGCTACAGGACATGTTTTCCCCTTCTAACATTAAGACCATCAGCATAGAGAGGGATGATTGTAAAAGAAAGTTTAAGGAGACAGAGGTTAAAGCAAGAGACCCAAATTCAATCATCAGGAAGGAATCTTGCATCCCTTTGTCAAAACAATGAAACATCTGACATGCTTAATTTATATTTCTTACTGCAATAATTTGCATATTTTATAAACTAAATATTCATCATGCTTCTGACACAGTTAATTAATTTTGCACTATGATTCTGATGAGCATTCATGGAAAGTTAATTCAGGTGCTATTAAACAAGAATATATCTATACGGTTATACCTTTTCATAATGGTTTGACTCAATTTACGTTTTTTCAGAGTATAAAATTATTAATAAAATTTATGATGTTAACAGTACAAATGAATGACACTTTATTCACTAGTGATGACAAAAGCTTATGACATATTAATACAATATTTGCTTTTCTAGTTAATGCATAGACTTATAATTTTTATCTTTATCTAATAATATCAAATAATAACTATCTAACCAATACTGATTGTTATCTGAGTTGGCTATTGAGTAACTTGAAAAAATAATTCCAAATCCGCTTATGATCAGAAAAATATTTTAAAGTTCATCCAGCTTTAATTCAAGCTTGGGATCATAGATATGAAAGAAAGATGCAATAATCCTTATGCTATTATTACAGATACTTGATGTAGAACATTTAAATTAATTCAAAAATTTGAAAACTGGTGAGCACAATGTTAGTTTTTCTTCAGTTCATTTATCTCTTTATAGAAAACCCGGATTTAAAGATTAATAATTAAAATCACCAATGTTTGTTCAAAGTTACTTCAAAGTCTTTTCCTATAGTATTAAACTTCTTATTGAATTTTTCAATAAATCAAACTAGCTGAACTATGTTTTAATGGTTTACATCAGAGGTTTGCAATCTTTATGTTCTAAGGACCCCTTCATCTGTCACAAACACTAAGGTTTATTTTTGCAAAATGATACCTTTATATTTCAAAAGATCAAAAACGCTGTTTGGAAGATTCTCCTATTTGTTACTTATTATGTATGGCCATACAATTGCAAGATACTGCAAATTATACATATCAAGACTGTAATCACATGACTTCATTGGGTTTGACAATTGCCATAATTACAAAGTATGAATGCAACAGTGGTGATATGATTTGAAATAAATACTACTGGAATTTATCACATACATTCATAGGTGAAGGAAATGATAGATTTCAGTTAAAGATCAGACAATAAAAGAATAATATTTTTTTTTTCAACTCACAGTTTCTCCAAAATCTTTCTATAGACCCCTAATTAAGATCCTCCACCCAACCTCTGGTTTAAATGATGTGGTTAGATAATGAATCTGTCAAAAAAAATTAATTCAGACTTTATAAATTAAGCAATAAACAAAATCTAAAAAAATTTCTATTTTTGATGATCTTTAAAAAACTATTGAGAAAATATATTTTCAATTTTTCTAAGAAGTTTTAATGAAAAGCCATTAATAATAACGTCTGCTTATTAATAGTGTAATATTCTAGAAATTTCTTTCTGTAAAAAAAAATCATATATGAGTAAATTAAGGAAAACCTAGTCATACATCACATGAGTTAATTAGCTTGTATTTACAAATGTAATATAAAATGTGCTAATAGTTCTAAACAATAAGGCTATTAATATATGGTGTATCTGAATTTAGTTCAGTCCCATATGGTTATTTAAGTTAGATAACTGGATTTGAAAACATATAAATGTCTGAAAATTTTAGATTTTTTACTTAGTAGTTAAGTATTTGACAAATTCTGGGCTTGAATTTGTATTTTAAATCTTGTGTCTGAATGTCCTCACTGATGAGAGCTATTAGCTCAAAACTGGCATTTATCAAAAAAGCTTATTCAAAGCCATCAGTTTGAAACCAGTTTGGGGATAGGGATAATGTTAGATAGAGATTTTAAATGCTTTCTCTTGTGGCATTTGTCAAAAAAACTTATTTAGAGCTATTGGTACTCTCATTATATTATATAAGTAAATTATTTCTGAAAATATAAAAAGATAATACCTTCTTAAAAATAGCCATACAAAATTGGCAGAACCTCACTTTATTCTGATGTTCTGCCCATGTTGTATGGCTATTTTTAAAAAGGCCCTATCTTTATATATTTCCAGTAGTAATTTTACTTTTATATGCTTACTAAAGATAAAGAGAATAGCCATTGAAAATAATCAAATATTAGAATGAAGTAAAATATACATTTGTAACTCAATCTATCTTTTATTTATTTCCTTATTCATTTGTAATTTAATGGAAAGGGAAGACCCACTATTCAGGAAAGATTATAAAATTGTAACTCCTTTACAGATTTACAGCTTAGCACTGCTTTTGACCAGGCCAGTCATATTCATAATACTGAATATGACATGCCTGGTTGAAAGCAGTGCTATGATCTAAATCTATAAAGGAGTTATAATTTTATAATTTTTCTTAGATAATGGATCTTCCCTATTTATTGAATTACAAAAGATACATTTGTATGTTATTCTTGATTTAAATAAAAAGTTTTTAAGGGGGGGGGACTTTTAGAATAGTATACTAACAATAAACTGAATTAAGTCTTCAAGAAGGTGTACAGTATTTCTTAACATTTAATAAGTCTGTATATAATAAAAAGAGGCTCTTTCCTTACTTACCGTAACAATATTGTAATAACCTGTTTCCTTCTAATCCTTCGGGGCAAGGACATTTACAGTTTACGCAAGTAATATTAGGAGGCAGTTGTAAATTTTCACATGAACTTTCTAAATATATATATAAATTGAAGCAAATAAAAATTTCTAATATAACAATAAAAATTTATTATTTTAACAAATTCATAATAACCAGTACAAAGTTTAATTATTAGTATACTTTTAATTATATAATGAATTGTTTTTAATATCTAATTTTAAGTGGTAAAGATTTTTAAAACAATTCAAACTTTATTTATTCTTTTCGAATTAATTCAGTTATTAATAGTAACACTCAGGTTACTACATAACATAATGTTTCTAATATTCTTATTCTTCCCTCAGCTTCAGGTGTTTCTAGTTGGATCAGTCACATGACTTGAAACCATGACTTTTATATTTGTAAGCACTAATCCGATCAACAACAGCTGAAAAAGAGGGCAGACTAAAACTACTTGCAACATTGTACTATATATACATTACCATGCATTGTTATTAAGAATTGAGTGTATATGAAAAGTATCTTTTTTTCTAAAACTATTTAAAAATTAAAACCAGATGAAGGAAATAATTTATCATACAACTGCAAGTAAAACATCATTACAAACTTACGAAAAGTAATGTTTTCCTGAAGGTTTATGATGATGATATTTCAGTTGTATTTATATACCAGACTATTTCCATTATCTAATATAAATATTGAATATCTTTAGAAAAAATTTAAATATTCCAAATACATTCAAATGTTAGTAATCGCACACAGGTTAGTGTCTGCACAAGGTTTCAAGATGTATTATTCTCTTTTTTTTTCAGATGCTGCTTGCCTGATCAACAACAGTACTAACATAGGAATCGAAACTGAATCCTTAGATTGTTGAATATTGAATTTTTAACGGAACATTTACCAACAGAGCCATCCTGCCAAAAGCAACAGTCAGTAGAAATTTCATATACTTATTATAAGATTCCTCCTGATTTCTCCATTTTTTTGCCTAAAAGCAAAGTTAATTAGTGATTCCATTACATTATGTATAGCCACACCAAGTAGGTTGTTTTATGGAATTGTCCACCATCATCATGTGAGAAGTTTCTTTAAATTTCTATAGTCCACTATATAAATACAATTATAAAGAGTGAATTTAAATCTTATCTTTTTATAATCCTTTTGTCTCTGAATTTATAAATCATGTGTATTATTATGTCATATAATCAGCTTCTTGCAATTTGAACAACAATAAAACACTAATGTGTCAAAATGGAAATGATGGTCTCATCAGATAACGGGAGTCTTTTAAAAAACTTTTTTGAAAAGTAATCAGTCTATCGTGTTGTCCACTGAATTAAAAAAAATATATGCATTGTGTTACAAATGTAATAAACCATAATTGCTCATAGCCAAATTGGTTATAATGTGAACATGATAACAACCAATGCCATGAATACACCACGAGTATATCTTCAATTGGTTATAATGGCAACATTTTCATTATCAAGTGCTAGGATCTTAAATAAACCATGATTAATAGTAACTGACTAAGGCCAGGATAAACTGAAAATAGATTAATCAATAAACATTTTACAACCTTCCTAATAAATTATTATTTATCTCACGAATAATATTTTTGTATGCAATTTTTTCTACACCACTCTCGCACAAGGTAGGGATTGCTTTCTATCCACTTTCAACACCTTGTGAAGGAAAGTAATCATAATATATGTCTAAAGACTTATGTAAAAGATTTATGGTTCCCAAGATGCACTTTTCGTTTTGAACCAGTATTCATTAGTTGGTCAGATCACACTCTCTTACACATACCTTTATTATTATATACACATAGCCAATTACTACAGTTTATTGATAAGTGCTAGCAATATGTTATTGTATTATAAAAATCTTTTTTTATTGATGCAAAATAATAAAAAATATATATCATCACAAACATTATAGTTGAATATTCATAGAAAGCAAACAGAACATTAATTTTTGTAAGAGTTTTGTTTTCCAGAACAGTCAACCTATCAGTGTATTTCAAAGATGCTTCTAATGTTATATATATATATATATATATATATATATATATATATATATAACATATAGAATATATATATATATATATATATATATATATATATATAAATTAGTCTCATCTTTAAACACAAAGTCCTAAATGGTGAAGATTGTAAGCCAGAAAATAATCTAAAGACGAAACTATAAATAGCATTACTATTTAATCACCCAATCTTATAATAATAAGTTATCTGCTCCCAGAAGATTTCAGTTGCTACTCTGTAGCATTAAAACCAGTATATAAAGTGTTAAAAACTATTAATAAACCAGGAAAGGTGAAAATTGATTACTAAGGATTAATACAAAACGATTAAATATATTATACATCACTATGAAACAAAATACAAAACAGATGGTAATATGAAAATTTGTTTTTCTGGTAATCATGTCCAAAAACCAAGAGAAGATGGGTTCAAAAATATCAACCATATAAATTGAAAGACTTTTCATGATGATGCTAAAAGTTGTTATGAAGAACATAATAATTATACAAAAGTATATTCTGACTAATAAACATATTTAAGAAAAAATAGAAATCATGTATGAATTGGAGGAAAAAATACTATGCTGAAGATAGTATGAATATACAGTCACAACAAAATAATGATGGATAATCGAGCTCTCACACTATTCACAGTGCTACTGAAGAAAAGCCAAAAATATTTTCTGAAACTATTGATTGGTATAATGTGGCTAAATAAAATCTATTTTAATTACAAATCCCTGGTGTCTATATGGAATAAAAAAATTTAAATCTGGAAAGAATATCAGAATTGGAATATATCATATAATAAGTATGGAATAACAGAAGTGTAATATGGAAATGGTCATTTATGGTTTGACATCTTAAATGCTAGCGAACCAAGATAAAGTAAACTGTGAGGTTTTAAGATTTAAAGAACAAATTGTGTATTATTCACATCATGGGTGAAGAAAAGAATTAGCAGATATTTTATTGTAAGTTAATATATTGCAATGATGTTATTGGATATAATTCTATGATTGACCAATTGATATTAGTTCTATTTTATGGATATTTTTTTTAACCATTACTCAAATACAAATCTCTATTCCAACAGTAATAAACCAAAGATTTTTATAGCTTCATACAGACAGAAATTAGTAAAACTTTCAGACAAAGTATATTTCTAATAATCTAAAATGATAATGCCAAAATTGGAAAGAACATTGCTATGAAACAATATGGTTTATATGACAAAAACTAATGCAGAACAACAACTGTTATATTTTTGAAAATTCACTGTTTTATTAATATTTTTCAAAGAGTAGTCTATAAACATTAATTTTTCCATATGGAATTCACAAGAGTTTAATGAAAGCTAATGGTGTGATATTTGTTGTATTACTAAAATAGTAAGGAGTAGATTGTGAAACAGATAATGAATAATTCATGAACAAGCACAGATTAAAAAACTGAAGTAGAACTACAAGTCAGTCTACTATACCAAATATAGCCTAGAGAGTAAACCTGTTTATCTGCAGATAACATCAGAAATCAATTTCAAGTTTTGGATGTAACTGATATTAATTAAAGATTTGTGATTGAAAGTAAAAAAATTAATTAAAGATTAATCTGAACAAAATTGGTTTATTAACAAATTATTAAAAAAAAACCTCAAAATGGATGTCTGAATGCAAATAGCAAAATTACGTTAGAAAAATATAGTTTTCAATTTGAATATTAAAGAAAATAAATAAGTAAAAAGAATGCTTTTTTTTAAAAAAAAAATGAAATGGAAGAGGATTGAGTATATACTAGGACTTATAGAAAGTTGGAGGAAAAAGAATGATGATCTAAATAAATAAAATATATGAGTATCTGAATTAAGTTCAGGCCCATATGATTTTTTCAGTTGGAGAACTGACTTTAAAGACATGTAAATGTCTAAAAGTTTCAGATCTTCTTTTTGACAATTAACTTTTAGATAAATGCTTAGCTTGAGTTGTTTTTTTAAATCTAATGTCCCAACTCCTCACTGTAAAGACCCATAGGCCGAAACGGGTCTGGGTACGGAGACAATCCAAGATAAAAATGATTTGAATGCCTTCTCTTGTAGTAGCATTTATCATAAATAAATAAAAATCTTGTTTTGAGTTCATTAGCATGCTCTTAATTATATATATATATATATCAGAAGTTTTCACTTTGAAAGATCTATTGTTTAAGAGGCCAAACTAAGGTAGCAAAAAAAATTTGTAATTTTAGTAGCATCTTTATTACAACATGTTTATTCAATTTAGATATATATGTATATATTTACCAACCTGTGCATTCAGAACTAACATTGTAAGGATTTCCTTCTCTGCCAACAGGACAAGCACAAGTAAATCCACCTTCCAAGTTGTTTATGCAAATTGCATGCAAAGCGCAAATTCCACTTGCATCTTGACAAAGGTCTTTTGCTATAAATATATATTTATTGAAATAATTAGATCTCATGTTATGATGATAGAGATAATACAGCTAGAATTGTGCTATAAGGAAAAAAAGCTTTTTTATATATTTATTATATATGTTTATATCTTTAACCCTCATTCAACATACCAGTATCGCATACTAGCATATAAATATATTAACTGTTAATTTAAAACAGGCCGATGCTTTGACACATAAAAAACATGTGTCATGGGTTGTGCATATTTCTCTACCTTATTAGTATTGTCTGATGCAGATAATCACTTGCACACAATATTCTCTATGGTTTAATGTTCAGTATATTTATTGTGGCAATATCTAATACTAGAATGCAGTATTTACATAACAAATTGCATAACAAACTTAAACTTCTACTGAATTGCACTATGAATAAATGGTGATTTGAATTCAATCTATGTTACCTATGATTTGATGTCTGTCTCACTAGGAGAGAGAGAGAGAGAGAATGACAGGTAGTCATCCAAGAATAATTAATCACTATTTCAAATATTTATAATAATTGTCATAATAGATTTTTAATCCTATTATGCCACCTAGTTTAAACTTTAGTAACCAATAAATGCTAGATGACAGTACTTAACATATCCTTATCCAGGATTAACCCATATAATGTCCCCAGACTAGTTTCCAGCTAATGCTTTTATCAGGGAGGAGCTGGTGTCTATTAAAAACCAAAGCTTACATTAGTGGGCATAATAGTGGTAAGAAAAAAGAATTTTCTAATGAACAGTATTGTGTATACATTATGTGATATTGGGTCATGTGTTGTTTTATTGGTTTTAAAATAATTTTTTATTTGATAATTATGTTTTAATAAATGTAATGTTTGAGGCATTTAGAGACTATTTTTAAATAATAAGTTAACATTTTTTTAAAATTTCTTTTATAAAATATAAAAATATTAGTTTATTTTTTTATTGAATGCTACAAAATTAATTTCTTGGTAATATGTAATACTGGCTGGTAGTAACTGTAGTGTTTGTAGATTGTAGTAGTTGAGGGTTAATCAGAAGAAAAAAAAGATTATTGCGGATATTAAAAGACATTTTTGACAATTTTTCCTTTACTTTAACAAATTTCATCAAAGCATGCATTTATAAAGTGGGTATGAAATAACTAACTATGATTTTAAATATATTAATTTTTACTTTGTTGGTTTATATAATAATTCCACATCAAAAATGTTGGATTAATATTTTATCTTATTTGTAAAATTCCTAAAATAATTAGGATATAAAAAAATTTTAGAGAAGAAAATCAATTAAAAACAAAAAGATATTTCGAATGGGAACTAGGCAAAGAAAAATAACCAATTGAATTTAGCGTCTATTAATCAAAGTTTTTTTATAATGAATGGATGAAAGAAAATCAGTGCTAGATCACTTTTAAACTTCTGTCTTGATGTTCTCTCAACAGATTGGTCAACTATTAGTGTTGGCATAAAGTATCTTCTCATAGAGCTGAGGCCTATTGAGAAATCTTCAGAATACCATTAAAAAAGTAATTTCAATGTCAGGTTGAAATTAAACACCATATCAATATTTTTTATAACCTAATTTCAAGTGGAAAAAAATAACAGGCAATACCACTATAAATACTAATTTCGTGGAATTGAGATCCCAAACCCATGAAAGTTCTCTATCTTCAAATTTTAATGCCAAAATATCAACATTTACAGCTACTACTTAATCTTTTGCTCATAAATGTTGTCAAATATTCTTCTTATATATAAATCTTAATTAAATGGGGGGGGGGGGGGGTTCTACTAGATAAATTAAAAAGACTACTGTTTTTTGTCAAGTGTTAGTGGCCTAGCGGTTAGCATAGCTGCCTTCCAAGCAGCAGGCCCGGGCTCGCTTCCAGGTCAACGCATTTGACATATGAAAAAAAACTTCTGTTTTGAACTGTTTTCATAAACAAAAACATTGATAATTATTAATTTGTATTTGTAATTTAAAGTTGGTAGTAATTAATTTATTTAAAGACAATTTTAAATCTCATCCCTTACAACCTGTAAAAATTATACATTACTGAAAAAATAATTAGATAACTTTTAATAAAATAGCCATTTTTAAGATTACTTATAATTTTATTAATAAAAATGAACTACCACTTCCATGTTTCATAAAAGGAATTTTTAAAAAAATATAAATTTATGTTATTATTTACAAAATTAAATTATTTTTGTAGATCAGTGGTTGCACAATTTGCGCACAACCTAGTCGTTTATTTTCACAAAGATCTCTCTTTAAAAGCCATAAAAATGCAAATATTTTACAATGAAAATTAACATTTACCTTATAATTAAAATTCAGTAGAAGTTTTAAAATGCTACAGAAGTACTACATGTTACTAACAGATGCAGCCCACAGGTAAATTTATTGCAGGCTAATCTAAGGAGAATATTGCCTAATTGATTCTTTGTATCTAATAGTACTAGAGAAGGTATACAAGAGCTCACAATTTCTTGATGCACATACTTTTGCTTAACAGTTGACAAATTTATGTGTTGCTAAGAGATGCTGGCATGTATCAATTGAGGAGATTAATTTTTACTGAAAATCCTAAGTGCAATTACCTATGTTAAAGTCTGATATATATATATATATATGATCACTAGATGGTGTTTTACCAAAAAGCTTACCGACCAAGCATTTGTTTACATAAACGATCAAAGAGTCAGAATTAACTATCTCTTTCATTTTAGCCCACCTTCTATAACTATCTCTTTCATTTTAGCCCACCTTCAGCTGATACCAAACCAAGCATTTGTTTACATAAACGATCAAAGAGTCAGAATTAACTCATCTCTTTTCATTTTGGCTCCACCTTCTATTAATCATATATACAAGTGATAGCAAGTGTTAATGTGATTAAAACTTGTTTTTGTTTTTCATATATATATTGAAACGGATATTTATATATGCTTGATGTCTCGTAATTCTTTAAAAGTTCAAAGCGAATTTTTTAAATTAAACATTTTCAGCAAATTTTTACTAATATATACATATATAGCACAGACAAATGCTTACAGTGTGTGATTAATTACGTTTATTTTAAAATAAAGGTATTTTACTAATTATAAAGTGGAAATGGCATTATCTTAGCAAATGTAATTAAAAATTCTTATAACGGATCAATTAATTAAGGAGATAAGTATTTGATGTAATTTAGTCTGGTAATCCCTTTTAAATAAAAAAATTAATAAATGTCATGATTGATTAAAGGAAGTTTTTGACCAAAATGGAAATTCAGGAGTTACCTTCCACTAATAGATCAGTGGATTGAAATGATAGTTAATTAGATGTGATTTTGCTGATAAGCCAACTCCATGTTTCATTGTGGTGAATTACTTTGATTATTGCTGAACTATACTTGCTAAAGTATTGGCTGCTGAAATACTTTGATTGATTTTATTGCTTTGACTTTTTGATTGCACTTTCAGTATACTCATTACGCCAGGTATTGAAAAATTACAATGGAAGAGTAGAGAAGCTGCAATCTGCTTTACTCTTGCTAGCTGAAGGAGTGCAGGATGAAGATCCATAGAGAAGTATGGAAAGGAATTGTCAGCTAATGTATAAATAATGTTGTGTCCATTATATGCCTAAACTTCGAGTGTCATACTGCCATGGGGAAAACTAGCCATCCAATCAACAAGTAAAAGTACCATCAATGAGTGCCTGATTAAAATCTATAGCCACCATTAAGAAGTTGTCTCTATTATTCTTAAAGTATTTTATAAAGTATTGGTATTATTGATTTGTAAATCTGTTTATAAACTACTAGTGACAAAAATTTTCTATTTTGTTTTCTTTAATCCTGCCACAATTCAGACACCATAAATTTAAAGAAGAGTATTATAAAAGGCAAATTAGCTTATTATCCCAATCTCTGTCTATGCTTTTAAAGGCTTTGTATTTTAAAATGGGTGATTTCCATTTTTTGCAAATAGAAAACAGGCTGCCTAGACAGAATAAAAATAAAATTTTCTTATTATTCTATTCTTAATAGTTTACAATTTTAAGCAAAATGTATCCACCAGGTTTGGGAAAGAATGATTTGAGTATTGGTATAATCGAACTACTGTAACCTTTATTTTAGGCTGTTTTTATATATGAAATTAATTTGTGAAGTGTATTTTATCTATTCATGAGTTATTGCTAATGCTATTTTCAATTGCCAGTCTCTTACATTTATTATTTTACTTATAACAGTAATGTGTAGTGGATGGACATTCCTACCATATATCATCTGCTTTGTTTTTATACATCTTATATGATACCATTTGTGATTTCGGGTCCATCTTATGCTTTGTATCTCTTCAATAGTACATCATAGAAGCTCAATCCCTATCCTTATAGTAAGCGTTCTTGGTTTCCACTGTATTTATTTATTTATAATATAACACAGATGTTTTCTGCATCTTACAATTGCTTTTATATCATTTCATTACTTACCTACATTACAGCCTGAAAATATTTATGGCAGTTCCAGTAGTTCTTTAAATAGTTTATAAGTTTATCATATACTCAAACTGTAGGTTTATTAAATCTAAAAACTGCTATAATAATAAATAATTATGATTGTTGATCTATCGCAGCAAGTTTAGATCTGTTCACAGAACCATTTAAAATGTATTATATTGTATGTTATCTTATTGTATAAAAACTAATTGTTAATTATATTAACTTGTTTCTAAATTGATAGGTCAGTCAATTTAAGTGCTATTGTGTGTGTGTTAAAAATGTATCATCATCACTAATTAAATTTGTCACTCCACTTCAGATTGAAGTTCGCCTCCAAGTTCAATCAATCTTCCCTGATCTTTAACCTCTCTTCTCCACATCACCCCTGCACACTTTTTTACTTCATCCATTCATCTCACATTTGGATCTCTTTCTGGATCTTTTACAATCTCTCAGAATCTAGTTTAAGATTTCAATTATCCATCTGTTATCATCTCCTCTAGCAATATGTCCAACCCAATTCTACTTATTTTTTAATTCTTTCAACAATGTCAGTAATATGTGTTTGTTCTCTGGCCATGTACTGCATTTTCTATATCTTGACTTATTACTCCTGATATGCACACTCACTTCCTTGGGTGTTCTGAAATCTCAGTATTGTTCCTTACATCTACTGGAGAAAAGAATTTTTCATTCACACACATGAGTTCATTCTGCCTTACAAGGCAACTGAGAATAATGGTTACAGTGGTAGTTTCTTGATCTTAAACTCAGAAATAAAAAGGCCAATACACAACTCACAACACTGGATGATGTGTGTTGGGTGAGCAACCAATCCATGTTAGCATATTGTATATTAATTACATTGTAATAACAACTGCAAAAATTAAGAACATTTGGAATATATATTTGAATAAACTGCTTAGTGATGCTCATTTTGTTTGGCATTTTGCATTATTTTGCAAATAACAATTTAATTAGAATATGATGAGTCTCATGTGTCTAACTGATTTTGGCCAGGCTATAAAAAAGAAAATACTGTTGATTCTATAATTTCGGAATGTGGTTCATATACACAGATGCAACCTAAGTGATTTTTTCTGATATATATATATATTGAACATTCTACCCTCAGATTTTAATAAAATGGATGATTGAAAAAATTGAAAGAATAGAGAAGGTGGAAGTTTACCCATTGAAGTTTGAAGATTAAGTGACTTAATATGAAACTGAGCACTGGATTGTTTAAATGTGTAGGATATTATGATCAGGACCAACTAATGGAGTGCTAGTTCAGCACAAAATACATATATTGCAGGGGTGGGCCATAGTTTAGCTTGAGGGCACAGAAGTTGGTGGAGGGCCCATTGGGGGCCAATTTGTAAAAGCGCCAAGTTTAGCGAGAGGGCCACACCTTTTTTATAGTCTGCAATAAATGCACTGCTTTATTCCTGGCATTACCAAAGAAATATTTGTTTGTCCATTCTTCATTAAAGTTATTGTTATTCATCACCAATTTTTTCAGAGAATTCATGGTGTCACTAAAGTTGGAAATATATATATTTGCTAATGCAAAGACAAAATCTGAAATTAACCAGATCAACTGGAAAAGCCCTGCACATAGTATCTACATGACAAATATGTGTATTGATGTGGCCATCCTAGTGGAAAATAAGAGACAGAATCTTCGGTGCATGCACAGGAAGGAAATCTCAGTTCAAGATGGATTTGCCTGATTGTCTTGGAGGACTGCATGAAAACTCTCTTAGGAGCTTTGCATGTGGCCCTATGGGCCGCTATTTGCCCCACTTCTGATATATTGGAAATTATTTATCTTTTTCACATCAATGTGGTCATGTGTAAGATGAATTGAATAGATGTTGGGGAGCTTGAAAGTCTGAGGTCAAGTTTACTGTTCTATTTAATTTTCCAAGGTTATCATTTGGACTATAAATATATAGTCATAGCAAAATTTGTGCTTAGCCTTAATTTATTTTTCTTAAATATCTAATATTTTGTTTCTAATTATGTAAATAGCTAATTAATGTGATATTATACTTTTGTTGATTGAATTTACTGTTTTAGTAACTTTTGGCAGTCTTTACTCATTACATCGAACCTCTATATATTTCTTTATTAAGTTCTGATTGAACATGAATACAAATGAAGTTATTTTTTATAGAAATAATAAGATACCCTAAACGAGTATTTTTCCCTCTCTAAATATATTTGTTTAAATTACGAACAAGCCTACTGGATGGCTCGGAAATTATTAACAACCCCAGCCGACGAATACCAACTCATTATTCTCTGCTACAAGAATTTAGCATCAAATTTATGTCCACATTTATTATTATATATAAAATCAAACGATCAATGTAGAAGAAAATCCCTTTGTCTGACGATAAAATAGTGCTTTGGGCATTAAAAGTTGTGAGGTTTTACTAAGTTCCATCATTTTAGCTTTAATTGAGACAATTATTTAAGAAACTTAAAATAATAATTATATACATATATGTATATAAATAAAAACTAGAATTACTTCACAATTTTCAATATACCAATAATGAGTAAATTCTATGAATGTAATATATATACAAGTACAAAAACTGTATTAAGAGCAAAAGTTTTATTAACAATAAAATAACGTAGTAATTGCTACATCTATAACAATGTACCAATAAATAATACTTTAAATTATCAAATTTCATATTAAAATTTGTCCATAATGTTAATTTCTGCATATAAAATTATAAATAAACAATTTAAACAAAATTGAAATAAATAACTCAATTATGTAAATAAAAATATTATTTAATACATCAATCCAGCTTTTATTTCTTAACGGAACCCTTTCGAGATATTTCTTTGACACAATAACATGGAATGTACGCACTCCGACTTCTCCTTAAGAGTCAGCAAATCTATGCTCCAGAAAAAACCTGTTAACCAATTTTATCTTCCCTTCCCATTTCACCCTAAGTTTTCATAATCTGCTCCATCCCATTTCCACAACATAATTATTGTCAACTCCATGGTTTTTATATTCAAATCCCCCTTATCTTTTCCTTATTATATTATATTACCTCTACAGCAACTCCCCCATTGGGTATTGGTTTGCATTACATTACAACAAACATTATTAAATACGTATATTAAAATTATAATTAAACTTATTACTGACCCTTTTTTTCCCTCATAATATATATACAAATA
>JAQFVV010002718.1:0-20433 GCA_028023455.1 Epiperipatus broadwayi | reverse complement strand
AATGAGCATGATATATATGTGTGTATGATAATGGATGGCCTGGAGGTGTTTGCATAGCAATCATATATGTAGGTTGAAGAGATTTATTGTGAGGGTATATGATCAAATAGAATAAATCCCATCAGACCCCGGGTTAGATTAAGGATTTGAGCTTAGCTATCGCAAAATAAATATAGCGTAGGGACAGTGTTGGTTAATTTATAGCCTTGTTCTCTAGATAGACAGATGTCCCCAACCTGAGAGATTGAGCTAGTTCGGTGCGTCACTACATCAGATAGATATCAAGAACCTATATATATATGTTTTCGAGGAGGTAATTCCTACCTACTGGTAAGATTGGCGCATGAGATGGGTTCAAACCATGCTCATAAATACCTCTCGTCGAAGCTTCGGGTGAGAGTCCATAATGGAGGAATATAGATATGTCAGTGGGTGTTATAATATATATATATATATATATATATATATATATATATATTATTGAATTTAATCACAACATAATTAAAGAGAAATTCTTTGAAATGAATAATTATACCTTACATTTCATTAAAGAGATTGAAAATATAAATAAAGATGGAATATTTTTTCACATGACATTTGCATTGAGAATGTAATTATTTTTGATTAGATATTAGCAAAATTTTTACAAATACTGCCAATAAAAATAATCAAAATATTTAAAAACAGCCAGTTTAATATTATATTTTTGTTAAAATATATCAACCATATTTATGCGCATTCACAATATGCTATGGAGTTCTAAAAAACATAGTTTTACAGTACTTTTAATAACAAACAGAAATAAAATGGTTTTTACTAGAGAGCAAAAGACTTGAACAATTTTTTTAAAAAAGGGTGAAATACAATTTATTACTTAATAGAATTCTTAACTTAAACCACTAAACATCACATTTTGCTTTGTTTTGAATTGTTTAATTTTTAACTTCCAGGAGGCAAATTTTAACCAGTTTCTAAATCTTGTTTTATTTTAACTAAAACGTGCTAGATATCCATAGGCAAATTAATAATTAAGTGGCTTCATGGCTTGACTCCTAAAAATATCATAAATCTGTTTAAAAATTAAAAAAAAGTACAAGTTTTTTATGAATTTAATTTTTAAACATATACTGAGATCATTAAAAAGCAATATCGTCACAACAAATGGAAATGAATCTTCAGCAGCTTAATTATCAGAGATTCAATTAATGCACTCTGAGCTGCTATTAATAAATATAAATAATTATTCGAATTTCAATAAAATTCATAAGGAAAAAATCAGAACTATTTTATAATGAATGACAAAATAAGTATTTACTTATTTAAAAAATTGATTATAAATCACAAGGACAGAAAAAATATACACAGATTATATAGCTTATCAAATAGAAATGTGTGGTAAATGGCCATAATATTTAAATTAATTTAAAATAAATGCTCTAAAAAAGTCATAACAAAATGTGCACTTCTTGATCTTTGCATTTTTTTATTTTGAAAGAAAAACTGGGGATCTCGTAAAAGTCAATTCACAGAATAGCATGTAAATAATAATTTAATTTTTAAGCCTGAAGGAATCAGAAGAAAAGATTATTTTTTATCTCTCAGTGCTAGTAAAATCGCCATGAATCTCAATGAGGATAGACACATATTTTATTGTACATAAAGTAATGAACTCACTGCAAATCTGGGTTACACTGAGTGGTACTACTATATAGACAGTTTTATCCCTATGTTAAACTGCTTGTGTATCATAAAGAATGGTGATCATGTGATGTTTAGTGGTTCAAATACCAAACCTACCCAATAAGATTATGGTGACTGTGATTATTAATTAAAAAACCAAAGACACCAAAAAGTATGGATGCTTCAGGTCTATAATACTACACAAGCTAATGAGCTTGGAGAACCATTATTGTATTTTAATTTTGGAATCAAATCCTTATAGTTTGCTAATAAGGTAATCTTAAGATCTAGGTGCAGTACTCTCAGATCCAAGGCTTCTCCTTGGTAAAAGCCACAACTAATCTGGGGATATTGAATGAGTAGAAACTAGATAGGGATTTTATGCACAAACCTTCCAGCATTTCATTGATTACTCTGACATGTGTTGAGTGATTCTACTGTATAGAGAGTTTTGTCTCTTTGCATAAACTAAATACTATAATGGGCTTTTAAAATATATGATTTTCAAGTATTTACTGATTTTATAATACTATAACACTTCAAAATATTTGAGAAAATGTCTGCATAAAATATGCTTAATACAGAACTAAACAGAAGAAAACATTTTGTATCTTTTTAATACATACAGATGTTATTCCTCTATATGTTGGAAAATGTTTAGAGTCATTAGCCAAAATAATTTGGCTAACAGAGTCTGCATGATGCTTTTTGAAAGAGCCATGATGAAACTGTAAATTTTTATCTAATTAATATTAAGTTAACAGTATACTATTATCAAACATCTATGTGACTAGTTATAATAATCAATACTATCTTGAAAATGTAGTGAGGTTTTTATAAGAAAACTGGTAAAATTACAATAAAAACAACCAACATTTAATCACATTCATCTTCAAGATAAAATTAATTTATAACTGAACAAAATATAGTTCTATTTTTACTAATTTGTAGCTGGCATTGAAGTTATGTAATACTATCTCTGGCTGACAATATCTTGTATTCATTAAGATTTATTGCAAAAACTATCAGAATATTATTGTTGAATTCTGTTTGAAATAGCTTGAAGTTGTAGTCATAACCTTAGAAAGAAATATTTGCATCTGTCTAATTGTTATATAATTATTTATTGATGTCTTTTCAGACATTATTCCCAATCAGCATATCAACAAAAGTATTAACCAAAATAATAGAAGGTCAGTATTATGAAATTTAAATTTTGAAATTTCATTAATAGACATGTGATTTATAAATTTGAATGAAAAAAACTGAAAAAATTGAACAATTTTATCAAAAGTATACATTATGACTGGTTTTTTTCTCTATTGAATCAGTTTTAAATATTTTTATTTTTCATTAATTTTTTATATAGTTATGAATAAATTAAAATTTGCAAATTTATCCCAGAATCTTTTATTGTTATTTGCAAGCATTTTAATCTAATGCACTTTTTTCATTTCCAGGTGTTTTTGTAATGATATTATCTTTCTAATTTTTCAATTTAATAATCTAGGAAAATGACAGTTTAAAATTTTAAGCATCTAACAAATATTTTAATTTCATTATATATATATATATATATATATATATATATATATATATATATATATATATATACATATATATATACATATATATATATATATATATATATATATCTACCATCTTATCAATGTTTATAAACCAAACTCATTTCAGCTAAATATAAAAAAGTGTATCGTACTTTCTAATTAAGTGATAGTAAGAGGTAACATATATTTTAGTTTTTTTTTTTTAAATTTTAACAATTAATTCAACATCAACTTTGAACAAAATAAGAATTAGACTACAAAAGAATTTATCAAAAACAAATTTTTATAACTAACTTTTAAATAATTTTATAATTTGTAGTGCATTTAATACATGCAATATAATTATTATTTTTAAAGTGTTGATGTGGAGCAGTCTTTCTCTGAGCTGTAAATACATAAATATTTTAAGAATTACATTATTCTATTATTATACACATATATTGATTTTTTTATAACTATAAAACTCTTAAAAACATTCATTATATTAATTTTGTTTATTATTTTTTTTACAGTTAGTTCACTTAGAATTTAATATATACTTATTTATATTACTTTTCAAAATTATATTTAAAATTAATTTATATTTTTTTAAGATTTAAACCATCAATAATGTTAAAATCTTATAAATTACATTTTCAGCAAAATTATGCTTTAAAAAAATGAATTAAAAATTATGCTATAAAGTAGTTAAAAATATTTATCATACTGAATAGAATAACTCAAAGAATGAAAATAACATAAACAAGATAATAAAAAATAATGCTTTTATGATGTTTTAAAAACTGCTTTTAAATAATTTGTTATACTTATTGGTTTTCAAAATTTTGTTTGTAATGTAATAACAAATAAACTTTTTACAAACGTTTATTAATAGAAATTAATTAGAGCAGTGCAGATTTTACTTTTATAATGTAATTAGTATAGACATATGCAAAAAAATTAATGACAGTGTTAAATATTTAAAAATACTATGGGATAGCATTAAATTCATGTAAGAATTGGAAGTTGTTTGTATAATACACAAATCCAGTTTTGAATCTATAATAAAATTTATTTCAACATTAGTTTATTCAATTTATTTTTAGAAAGCAATATGTTGTTTAAAAGGTAATTGATAGAAGCTTGTATTTTTAATAAGAAAATAACTTCTAGTTTTGATTCAGGAGTTGTATTTTGCGATAGTTTAATTATATTTTTTAAAACACTAGGCATATAAATAAAAACCTTTATTCAAATTTTTATTAAATGACAATAAAATAATAATTATCACACCTATGTAAAATATAAATTATTTTTCAGTGAATGTTCAAAAAATGATTATGGAATGCAGTTCCAAATTAGAGTCAAAGGATATATTTAAATATTTAATTTTGCTAGTTAATATAAATTTGTGAAGCTAAGAATTTTTTGTTTATATTTTTTATTTTTGAACCAGATACTATGTTTCCACTAGAGGAATCCTAATTAACAAGAAACAATTTGTAAAAATATTATATCTAATATTCATTTATTTTTTTATTCATTGGTCATAAATTTTTCTCTACAGTTAGGAAATTGAACTCACCCTTTGTATAACTAAAAGTGTTGTTTGAAATTCAGCAGTAGAATTTTCTTTTAGCCCCCAAATAAAATACTTCATACATCAATAAATGCCTAGAAACAACTATTAATAAAAATGATCCCACTTTATAATTGCCTTGTCAAAATGCATATATACACATATATTTAAGCAGTCATATGTAATTGCAACATTTAAAAAAAGTAGGTGGTGCATGTTATTTTCTATTCCTCAAAAGAATATTATGCATTTGAAATTTTAGGCAAATATAATCACATAATACTCTGATTAGTTTATTTTTATACTGTCAGCCTCTTGGCTAAAAATCTATAAATTGGGTTACATATATTTATTAAGGGCAAGACTTTTTCTATCAGGGAACAATATTTTCTTTTGTTAATTAAAAGAAAAAATGGATATTACTCTATTATTTAAAGTTTAGAAATTGTTTAAAATGTATTATTTTCCCCAGACAAAAGTACAGAGTATTTATTATTGCTAAGTAAGAAACCATGGAGTAAATTCTAAATATCCCACATCTGTGGAAGAGTATACTATTATCACCTAGTTATTTAAAGACTGGTTCATTATCAAGAAAAAGTGTTATCAAGAAAATGGCTGCCAAAAGTAAACTTAACTGTAAGAAGTTCAAAAAACTTGTAAACCTGAATTTTCAACAATTATCTCATAAGTGTTTTAGTTATAACAACTATAAGATATGTAATAAATGTTGCTGTAATAAATTGAAAATTGTAATGAAGAATAAATTTGGAACTTTCATTTATAAGAAAAAAATGGAAAATGAACTATAGTAAGAGTTATATATATATATATATATATATATATATATATATATCATATATATAAAAGTCATATATATATATATATATATATATATATATATATGACTTTTATTGCTAAATCATTTCCTTAATT
Organism: Epiperipatus broadwayi; assembly: GCA_028023455.1. Taxonomy (NCBI): domain Eukaryota; kingdom Metazoa; phylum Onychophora; class Udeonychophora; order Euonychophora; family Peripatidae; genus Epiperipatus; species Epiperipatus broadwayi. The sequence goes on along the minus strand of JAQFVV010002718.1, from coordinate 14,691 downwards.
CTATAAAATGGAGTACTATTCTGAGATAAGTATATGTGCCATTAATTATATCTAACATTATAGAATTTATAAACGCACATGAAATGATTACACCTATTTTATTATACTTAAATTAGTAACAATAATAACTCATCTTTGCCTAAGTTCCATTAGTCATGAAATAATAGACTAATGAAATTAAAGTTGTTAAAAGAAATACTTATCCTGAAGTTCTTAGTATTAAATGCTCTAAATTACTTTAAACTTAATAAAAACTGGATATGACTGTATACATTATTGTTTGACCCTAATGAGATTGTCAGGTTTATTGAATAGAATAATAATATTTGGCAATATTACTTCACCATTCAACTTAATTCCAAATGTATCATTTGTCATGTCAATAATATTGTGAATTTTAAAGAAATTATAATATTTAAATTGTGCCTTTCTTAGCATTATATTTTCATCCATTTTTAAATATTAAAGGTGTTAAAAGAAGAAACTATAATTACTTATTAATTTGACAGTTTCCTTGATAATAATTTAATTAATAAATGTTTATTTGATTTGTGTCATAATTTAATTGGTATTCACAGGATTAAGAAATAATTTGTTTAAGATATTATGGAGAAAAAATGACATAATAACCTTAAGAAAATAAGATATTATGGTAGGTAAAGAACATTATGAGGTTTAACATAATTCAGCAACATAAATGGTACATACAAGTCTTTTTTTTCTTTACAGAAGAAATGTGAAGAAATCTTATTTGAGAATATATATATTTTTTGTTATTATAATTTTATGTGTTTAATATTTGTAGGTTCAGCAACTGGTTTGATTATGAGCAAAAGGGATCCAAGAGAAAATACAAATTAGGTGTATATTTATGTTAAATTTGATCATAAGGAGGGTAGACTAAATTATGATCAGGTTCACAATAATATCTATAGTAGTAAGTGATCACAAGAAAAGGTAAAATCATTTTGAAATAAATTGTTAAAATTTATTATGTTAATATGTTTTGTTTTTAATATCTTTTGATAAAGGTGCAATTATAAAATGCTTATATGAGGTAAAATTCAATTTTAATCAAACCCAAGCATATTTAATACTATGTTTTATATTGTATTAGGTAACTGATTACTATTAATAGTTATTACAGTTGGAGATCATTTTTGAATTGATAATTATTATTTTAATTTCCATGTTGTAATGGTCAAATATGTGCATTTGCACAATAAAATCTAAAAACCTGATAGATCATCCTAAGGCTGACCAGGTTTATGGTGGTGGAAGACACAGCTCTGGCCTAACGCTAGTTCCCCTACCATTGCTCATAGACTTACAACCTTACAAATGACACAGTTGAGGTCACAGCAGCATTTCTCTTCTTCAAGTGCCAGCAGTAGCTCAACAGTAGCACATGAGATGGGTAACAATGGGTATCTTATATAGCATACTTATATAGGTATAATGTGGCACACTTATCATTATTAATTATTTATAAAACTTCAATAAATTATAAACCGAATTACTAAATATTAAATAATAGTGAGTCAGTGAGCAAGACCAAAACAAGAAACTAAAGTAAATTTAAAATTAATTTAATAAATTCAATTATAAACAACAATTTAAAACAATAATAGAGTAAGTAACTTCTTTGGTTTCGCACGCAGGTGATTAAGGGACATTACAGTTAAATGGGGTTCACACGTAAGTGATGCATTATTGGTAACAAATTTGGATGTACAGCTTTACACAATTTGGTCTACATATATAGGTTAGTTTACTAATAAATGATTTTAACTTTCCAATATAATTGATAAAATTTGGAGGTTTTGCATTTCCGTTTTACATATATATGTATATAGGCTCATATCACATGCAGGTGATATTATGTAGGTTACAACTAATTATTTATTTGGCTATACATATATATCTCTATCACTTGCAGGTGATAAAATTATAATACAGTAAAATTTACATGAGCTTAATGTGAATTTATAATGATTTGACTTTGCTCATGATTATCTATGCCAGGTTTATGCTACAAAGGATTTAGATTTGCCATATTAGCGGAAGTGATAATAAATTTTGTAAAGAACATAATTTAACATAATTTAACTATCACGAATACTTTAATATATTCTCTACACAGTAATATGCAATTTAGATTGGATTATATGTCAGATCAATGCTGAATTAACAATTAAAATGGTGGGTTGAACTGATTAACGGAAGTTAGACTTTAGATCCTAGTGCATAAAAAAAAACATATAACTCTGAGTCTTATTTGTGTCTCATATGTGCCTTTTTCATGTGCCTTTTTCATGGGATTTTTACCAAGTAATGGTTTATGTGACCGATTGTCATTGCTGTGGTATAGGAGGCCATTTTAGTTCAGCTGATCGAGCAATTTATATATGAGTGGGAGTATTACGCTCTGGGTGAGTCTCATGCTCCTTTTACAAATGCAGAAAGTGGAGTCTTACACTCTGGGTGAGTCTCATGCTCCATTTAAATGAATGCAGGATGGGTTGTCCTGTACCAGTCACCATCTGAAGAGACAATTGCCTGAACTAAAGGTAATGGTGCAGCACGAAGACATGCAACCACTAAAGAAATACAGCAATAAGAAAATACACCATGGCGTTTCATAAGGACACGTATGTGCCACTGACTAGATAATCATATTTAAAAATTAAGACGCTAAAATACAAGTTTCTTTCATGAAACTACCCACATCAGTTCATGTTACAGTACTCTTAATAGTACTAATTAAGGGAATTTATGAATCCAATCTACAAAGTTATCTATATAGGCTTTGATTTAATTAGCACAAGGAGGATTACAGCATATGGGGAACTAACATATAAACTTATAGATTTATGGTGTATTTTTATCACTTTAACTAAATATTTGTTTAAAATATCAACTTAAAAAGCAAATCTATCTGAGAGTAGTAGTATGTTTGTAATGATATTTAATTCAATACATTTTATCCTTTCCAAAACAGAGCTTTTTATTTCGTATATAATTATACGTGTTATATATATATATAATACATATTTTGCGGGTTCATCCATGTTAAAAACTTTTAATATTAATATACTGACGTTTCAACTTGGTCACACAAGCCATCCACAGAGTTATAAAAGGTAGAAAGACGGTTGTAGAGGCGCTACAATCACTGATTTGAATAAAATGTTAAAATTCCACCAATAGCAAAAAATGTTAAATTTAGGAATGTTTTTTAAAAAAATCTTTCCAAATAGGAGGAAGTTTACATGTATCATCTTGCTTATTGATACAATCTGGCCTTTTAAGTATCTCAATGGCTTCTCTAATTTTGCATTGGTAGAGATTATCACATCTGGATATGATCCTGGTACCAGGATAATCTCTACCAATGCAAAATTAGAGAAGCCATTGAGATACTTATTGATTTTTCTAGTACCAGGATCATATCCAGATGTGATAATCTCTACCAATGCAAAATTAGAGAAGCCATTGAGATACTTAAAAGGCCAGATTGTATCAATAAGCGAGATGATACATGTAAACTTTCTCCTATTTGGAAAGATTTTTTGAAAAAACATTCCTAAATTTAACATTTTTGCTATTGGTGGAATTTTAATATTTTATTCAAATCAGTGATTGTAGCGCCTCTACAACTGTCGTTCTACCTGTATAACTCTGTGGATGGCTTGTGTGACCAAGTCGAAACGTCAGTATATTAATATTAAAAGTTTTTAACACGGATAAACCCGCAAAATATGTATTTTATATATTTAACCCGTGCAAATCTTCGTTTTAACATATATATATATATGCGCACTTACATATATATATATATATGCGAGAGAATCTTTATTTAATTCTCGCTAATAGTTTAATTAAGAATAAAGCTCGGTTTTGAAGTTTTATAGCATAAACAAGATAACATAACTAAATAATAATAAATGTTGGCATAGATTAACTTAAGAAATGCATTTTAAATCATAATAAAATTTTAAGCAAGTGAAATTTGATGTGTTCATTTTAAAAGGAAAGTTGTGCGAGGTTCGCTAAAATAAGATTGATTTAGTTTCATAACACTATCTCTAAGATTAATGACGGCAAACATTATCATTAACTTATCATAGAAAATTTAATTATTACTTTAAACAGCTAATTGTATATTATATGTTAATAAATTTGTAAAAACATTTAATTTCCACGTTATAGAAAATTGATACATATAGCATTTAATTATTTGGAGTCAAATTAATATTTAACTAAATCAAACATTATTTTACGAGTAAACCAAAACATAAAATCATACAATTATATTAATAAAGATGTGTGGGAATGCGAGTAATTCAGAAATTGAAATAATAAATCATAATTCATTTATAGATGAGTTTAAATCAACTCAAACACATTAAATCATTTAATATTTTAAATCATTCAATAATTTGTTTATATCAGGTAATTCATTTTTATCAATTAAAATCAGGCAAGGCTTTAGGATTTAAATACAGTTATTGATATTTATAATTTAGGCAAGTTTTTAGATTAAAATTATAAAACAAAATATACACAAGTTTGATTTACACTATTAGGATGGCCATTAATTTAAGGTTAAGCTAGCATTTAAATTTGAAGTTAGTTGATTTTAGATTGGAAGAAGTAATTACCGTTGTTTGTCTTGATCTTTCTTGGTACTGGCAAGTTCTTTGGATAGCATGACATCTTTCGGTGCTGGCGGTGGTCAACTCATGTTCTTTCGGCTTAGATCGCTGTTTGCCAGGCAGAAGGCTAGATTTCGAGCCCACTTACCCCAACATGCTGGTTATTCACTTTATTACAAATATAATTTTTGATAACTCTCTGTAAGAATATTTTTAATGAATAAGTCAGTGATTAAGTAACCTTGAAAGATGGCTGCCATTGATTTTATATCATTATCCCCTTTCTCTTTTATTATTTTATTTTCTTAGAAATGTTTTCTTGGCCCATACGATAGTAACCAATTATGGCGGAAACCTGCTGTGTTAAATCTTAAATAGGTAAAAAAAAAACCTATTGGCAGGTCGTAATTTATTCAGTTTTCTAAGTTTTATTCTAAATATAAATTTTTAATTAATCTTATATCAGTAAAGATTAATTATGCTGGTGACAGTGTGTCCAGAAAAACAAATCTAAGATTTGGAAAAACATTTTATTATATATGTAACCTGACCGTTCTAATTTACCGATATATGCAGAATTATTAAATTTTGAAAATATATAATTTAACAAATATATAAAATTATAGAAAACACAATGTTTTACAATCTATTAACATTTATATTCCTGCATATATGTAATCTACAGTCACACATACAATTAGTTTTTCACTTAGCAATTATTAATAATCTATATATGTGCGTATTTTGGCTTCATGAGTATATAAATGAATATTTCTGTAAATATTTAAACATATACGCACACACATATGATTGTATTAATTAGATTCAAATTTAGGCAGGATTTCTTAAGATTATTTTTAATAAATATACAAGGGTTGGTTGTATCTTTATATGTATGAATACTACTATATAACATATATAGTAGGTGAAACAGTTGGGTTGAAAAACTGACTGTTTCAATGTATTAATTAATTTGATTATATTCCATTTCTTTGGTGTTCACACTTATAAGATATATGTTGTTTGTTGATGAGATTTGGTTTTTGCCATATTAGGGATTTTTGATATATTGCATTGCTATATTTTTTATTTGTCTTTAAATCCATATCGACTCATGTAAAGCATACTTCTTTCAATACCATGTGTGAAAATGTAAAACATCATCATCATGAGTGAATTGCATATGACACCCATAGATTTTTGAGCCAATCAAGGCCTATATTTTTATGAAGGACTTTCATGTATTTTTAATTAAGGGATTAACCACACCTTTCTCCTTCATATACCTACAGGTGTTCCCTAATAGGGGTACCAGGATTTCAGACCATCTGTAGTCATGAAATAACTATGGTCTAAATTACTGGTATACTTATTTGTCTTGGCTTAGCAATGATATACTCATGGATATATATATATATATATTACATATGGCTATGGTATTAGATTTTATCCCATTAAGTCTTGGCAATTTAATATTCAGTAACAATGAAATCATCCTTGGAGTATGAATGATATATGTGAACCATGTTAGCATCAAGAAAATGATGATAGTAAATATGAATATTCCTATTAAATATTAATTTATAATATTATATTATCTATTCAAAGTGATCTCGAATACACATGCTACATTTGTTGGTGCTTGTATTATAGATAAAGACACCATAGGATGGCATCATTTTCATGCTAAAACTATAAAATATGAACATTCATGGGCCATTGATTTTAATAATTTCTCTGTGCTTTTTTGTAATGCGAAAATAAAAACAAAACAAAATCGTCTTTTTTAAATATTATTTTTTATTAACGTATACAATTTAAATGATAATAATAAATGTAAAATAAAATCAACAAATTACAATTTGATTCATGTTTTTTATATCGTATACTTTTTAAATTGTGTTACGGCTTTTTTTTATTAATTTTCTATTGGATATTTTTTTACTTGTGTTATGGCTTTTTTTTTTTATCAATTTTCTATCGGTTATTTTTTTACTTGTGTTATGGCTTTTTTTTTTTATCAATTTTCTATCGGTTATTTTTTTACTTGTGTCATGACTTTTTTTGTTGTTGTTTAACTAAAAAATTATAATCGTAATAAAAGTAAAAGTTGTTAGGGTTAGATTTAGGGTTAGGCTTAGGGTTAATTTTAGGGTTAGTTTAGGGTTAGGTTTAGGGTTAATTTTAGGATTAGTTTTAGGTTTAGGGTTAGTTTTAGGATTAGTTTAGGGTTAGGTTTAGGGTTAGTTTTAGGGTTAGTGTTCTGTTTGTTTGTAATGCTAAAATAAAAAAATTCAAAATCGTAAGCATACTCGGACAGAAGAAAGAAACTCAAACTTTTTTAAACAACAAACAAATGTCTTCTTTACTTATTAAACATGTTTATAATATTTGCTTTTTATTAAATTTACAAAAAAAACCTGTACATTTGGACTTTTCTTACTGGATATTTTTCTCGAACCACTCTTTTTTACTTCAAAAATATACAGATGGTAGAATCTTCTTTGTCTCGTGAATGTTACTAACTGTACATTACTTGACACGTTACCTAATTGCAACTCAATAAAAACATAGATATTTAACATTTACACAAATAAAAGTTCAATACAGTACATTGTAAAAAGTCTTATAATTATTGTTTTAAAACATCTGAACATTTCAATAGTTTAAAATAAAAAAAAATCCAATGAAAACAACATTTCAATACAATTCAAATACAAACTCTCTCATCAAGCCTAATTATTTTATAAATTGTGCGAATTCGTAAAATGTAATTGCTGCTTAGCAACATACATGCTGTACTGCAATGCAACATAGTGGCCTGCATTCTGTACCACAACAAAAATGTTGTATTGTAGAAAACGTGGGTTTGAACATGTCAGCCACAGAAACAGTATTTTAATGTGTTTTGATGTGAAAACCGCACCATAGAACGGCGTCTTTAGCTATAATATGAGTACCCATTTGTTTTTTTTTGATATTCATAATTAAATATTAATATACCAAACTTTTCAATAATATTAGAGAAAAGTTTCATGATATGATATTAAGGAATTAAATAAGGATTTACAGTAATATTGATTTACATTAAGTATAATTGTATTATACTACTAGTCCAATGTCCTAGATAAATAAAATTTAGAAATGTATAATCTTCTAAAATGGTAAAAAGAGTGTAATTATTAATGCCTGAGAGAATATTCAATATTTTGAATTGCCTAACATTAGGTATTACATAACTATGATTTATTTAGTAGTAACCTTATGATTTACTTATCAATATTTTTAATTTTGGAAAAAAAAATTGCCTAAATAAAATTTAATAAACCTAAATGTAATAAATAAAATTTAGTACTTGTGTAATTAGCTAAAAAGAATTTAAATTAAAAAATGGGTGTAAATAAGACTATTATAAAAGAGTAATAATGCATTATAATTTTTGATTAGATCCAAGGTTACGTTTCTCTGTTAATATTTAACTATTTTAACTAAATCTTGTCTTATGTATTTTTCTTTTAAAGTTTGATGAAGGATATATTTTATTGTTTTTGAAATATATAAATATTGTAAATACAATTTATTTTTTGGAAATTTATTATGTTTGTTAGTAACTTTACTGCTTAACACTATTCACACATTATTGTTATTGCTATGACCATTGTCATCACTCAGTATTATTAGTTTAATTATATGTTTAGCATATCATTAGTCGATTTTACTAAACACTTATCTTTAGAGTATATATAAAATTTTACTGTTGACTTATTAACATATTGTTATTTTTATGCAGAGATGCTATAGTAAAGTGATATATTAAAAGCCAAATATTTGATTTTAAAGAATAGTATCACAATAAGTTGTAAAATGCCATCAGTCACTAAATCTGGTCATATTCTTCATAGTGGTCAAATCTAAATTATTCTTAGATGATATTATAATTGTTCTACTGGTATTGTTACAATCGTGATTAAAAGATTTCAAGATATTTAATGATTAACATAATTATTATATTTACCTTATTGCTATGGATTTGTTGGTTTACTATAAAATTTAGAGTTTATTTTTTATTGTCACCAGTAAAGTAATTCAATATTCTTTAGAAATTCCCTTTATGTAATATAAGTCATTTCAACTTTCTATATTTGGATAGTAGTGAAATCCCTCTTACTGATCCCAATATTCATTCTAAAAGTATTGAAATTTAAAATTATATGATTCCTGAGACAGTAAATTATTGATTAATTGTTTTAACTTTGATTTTGTTTGTCAGATTTATTTCTTAAATCATTTGGTATGCATTACCGTAGTCTCTTATTTTATTCTTATTATTCTCATTAATTAATTAAAATTCCAAAGATTTAAACTTTCTTCATTAATTATTTAAATTTAACACCAATTTGCTTTTGTTTTAGTAATATCAAATTAATGTTTCAGGATCCTATTTATTATCACCAATGATGTTATCATAGCAGATCCATATTTGTTTTCTTTTTATTTCATCAACAACTCATCTTATTATCCCTGCATAGTTTATTCATCCTTCATTGATCCCCATTTCATTACAACATAATTATTCATTCTCTTAACATATGCTCTTTTTCTTCTTCTTTATCTTAAGCCTATCCATTATTCATTTACAATAGTCAATTATTATTGCTCTTCATTAATCTTTTAAATCTTCTATATACTTACTCATCACTCATTCCATATTGCTATTTCCATGATCATTCACTAGACAGATATCCTGGGTATTACAACTTAATATAACTGTAAATTAAATAGATGTCTTTTAATATCATTGTCTTTAGATATTGAAAGTTAGTTTAATCAGTATGCTTTATATAATGTCAGATTATAGGGAACTTAAGGTAATGTAAGTCGGTAGTGCACTGTAGCCTCTCTTATATCTACTCATGCTCATGCTAGCCAAGCTAGCTCTTGTGCTTACATATAGATTCATGTTTAATCTATTGTTTTATTTTGCTGTTGATGTAGAGGTTAACCTCTCTTATTCAAGCTCTACCCATATACTCATGCTATATTCATACTCTACTTATATCCTGTTTTATTTTACTTTCACTTCATATTATATGTTCTCTTGAGATTCAGATATACTATATATATATATATATTGTAACAATTTAAATAAATCAATTGCCATTTGTAACAATATTTATCAATTAATATAAATATGTATTTGTAATTATTAAATTAATATAAAAGATATGTATTTGTAATTATAATTTGTAGCTATTTCAATTCATCATAGCATAGACAAAGAAAATATCAGCATTAAAGATTCTTGGTATTTATTTATATATTGGGGCAGTCATTTGAACAATAAAACATACTGGACATTGTCATCTAATAAAAATAATATTAAACATAGCAACTGAATAAAAGTACCCACTGTGAGATTTCTGGAGTGCCTTATGCTTATCTCCAATACTAGGTTCTTCTAACAAAGAATCCTTCCTATCCTTCTTTCCAAATATATAAGACCATTCATGGTCATATGCACCCACACTGGTGCTATTCATGACAACTTATAAAAAAATATATTTTATAAAACTAATATTATGAAGTTGGAAAGGGATGATATTACTCTTTATTCAGTTTAGCTAAGTACATGTGTTTCCCATGAGCGCCACTAGATTGTTTTCAATCTAGATAAGTATCTATTTATAGTGTACTTGAGTTCAAACTCATTCAGTACATATTTATTACACATGACTTGGATGACTATTGAACAAAAATGACATTCTTACATTTTATCTATATTGATAAAATTACAAGATCCCAATATTACCAAAGTTTATACTATAGATCAAAGATTCTTATAGACATTGCTAGCTCATTAGCGTATATTGATGAACAGACATGTATAATCCTATTAATGGCTTCCAAACAAGCATGTGAAGACCATTATTGATATTGATGGCCATTTAACTAAATTATTTATCACAATAAAGGTAATAATGATGATGATGATGATAATAATATGATATCATAATAATGATTATAATAGTGATGATGATACCAGCCATGGCTTATCAATAAACTCACAACAATAAATTCATCTTTATAAACTTATAGGCATCTACTAAAATTATCCTATTTCATACTGGGATTTAATAATACTAATGGTGATGATTGATCACCATGAATCTCTTTGCATAATATTCAATTTTCTATAAACCCCTATTTACTAAAATATATTCATTACGCTAAACATTAAATTTAATGATTATAATTTATTAATGATGATTGATGGCGATCATAACTTTTATATAGTATTATTTGAAACATTTTTAACTAATAACATGATATCCATCTTTGATGAGGATGATCTAAATTCATGGACACAACACAATTTTAGCTTTCTATGTTGAACTATAATTATCAAAATTTAGTTATTCTCAAGCATAATCCTTAAATATCAACATTCCAGTTTACCTATTATTTTGCGGACGCTTAATATTTGCAAGTGATTGCTCAATATATACGAATAGTAATATTTAATAACTGCGAGCATTGATGCTGAATTAAAATGATAGAATTAAGACAAAAAAAAAAAAAAACACAATATTCTTAATAATTACTCGGAAACCAATTAAGATATATAATTATATTTTATTTACACTACTACTCTTTCTTTCTTTCTTTACAGTTAAATCGACAATTAAATAAATGGCTTATTAATATAAAAATTTTACATAAGTATAAGCAAATAAACTCAATATATAGGTTTGTCATCTTGATATCTCAAAATAAGCTGACTTAAATCAATATTAAAAAAAATACATATTCTATAAATGCTTATTTAAGAATTTTCTTACTTATCATATCATAAAATAAATTTCAGGTGAAATTTGTATATGTTACTTCATTTCCATTCAAATGTAATGCCCTACTTTTTAATTTACTATTTTAAACTAATCATATATAACCTATTCTTTGATGTGTTTGGATAAACAGTTACACATTCACGCATTCGGTAATGTTAACATATATGTTTAAAATGTATACCCATAAATTACATATATAAAATATCTTTTTCTTTTGCAACCTTATAGCGAAAAAAAATAAAATACATATATTAATCTTTTTTTTAATATGCAACAAGATAAAATAAAAATAAAAACATTATAAATGCATATATCTATAGGTTGCTCATTATCATTAACAACTGAAGAACAATTAAAAAAAAAAACATTTCAACATTACAATATATAAAAAAAAATAATGAAAAATTTAAGTTTAAAGATTTAAACTATGTTTGTGCTATGTTATGAGATATTGCAAATAACTATAGATAAACAAGTCTTTAATGTTTCTGTATCAAAAAAGAAAATTGCTTTGACCAGTAAATTAAGGTTTACTTTTAATAAGCAAAAGAATAAAATCGGTTAAGGAAAGTTCATATTTACCCGTATACTTTTTACTTCTTATTAATGTCCTGAGTTTGAATTATCAGACTGCTTTTCTTTGCTCACCAACAAAAAAAAAAAAAAAAGAAAGTTATTGCAGATGCTTTTAAGATAATGCTGAATCAATTGACTTTGCTTGTTTCTTCAATTTCCTTATTATTCACTGTTGATTGGCTTCCTTCTACCATTTAAAAAAAAAAAGTTATTATAAGTACTTTGAATAAGTAGGTACCGGTGGATTTGCTTGTTTCTCTTCTTTAAAAAAATAATTGCTGTCGACACTTTAGATGATTGAGGTAAATCAACAAAAAATTTGATTTATGGCTTCAAACTTGGTTCTACATGGCTGTTTTAAATTTTCTTTTCCTCCTATTTCCCCTTCTCCATTGGTTCGAAGGCAGTGAGCTTTTAATAAGACATGAACTAGGAACAAAGCATTCCATATAGCTTGCGTGGTTGGCTTCAAAATTTATCATTTTGTTGGTTATTACTGGATACATGATTTCATAGACAGATCAGCGACTTTGACTCATTCTATATTAATCAGGAAGCAGAAAAAAATGGTTTAGCAATGCAAAGGCATAGTCTTATGCATAACCAAATATGTTAATATCATTTTTATAATTATTACTAGCTTATAATAAATTCAATCTTGTTCCATTTCTCTCCTATTCTTTAATATTGCTTGAAAATTGCTTTATATAAACGCACATTTCATTTGCTCTTTTTTTTTTCAACTTTCAAAGAGTGAGAAAAAAGAATTAAAGCGTTCACTCTCTTTTTTTAAAAAAAAAAAATTCGAGCTTACATTTCTGCTGAAGAATTATAACAAGGAAGGACCAATTGAGTTGAGTCTCAAAATAATAATCATAATTTTAGTGATCATCTCTCTAAAAAAATTTATAACTGACTCTTAAAAAAATTTATGATTAACTGCCTCTTTAAAAAATTTCAGACTGACTGATCATCTCTCTAAAAAAATTTATAACTGACTGATTAAAAAAATTGTTTTAATCGTTTATATCGCGAAAAACATCTGGAAATCTTTATCTTAAAAAAAAAATCAAAGCTTCACAAGTTTGACTTAAAATTAATGCTATCGTTACTACATCAAAGCACCTCTTTTGTAAAAATAATTTTAAGATACAGATAACAACAAAGCTGGCGATCTATAGCCATCAGAAATAAGTGCAAAAGCATCTTTGTGTTTGTACAGATCTATTCATTGTTTCACACGTGTACAATTTTTATCTCCTAATCTAACAATTTTATTTTACACCTTTCTGATTTACTCTCTTTTAACAAAATGAAAGTTAAATAAATTTAACACATATTATTTAATAATAAAAAATTATATAATAATCATAAAAAGAATTGCTTATTCATAATAATAAAACTATACATATAAATCTCTGTATATATAAAAGAATAAAAAAAATTTTTTTTTTTTTTTTAAATAATTGAATACTGTATGTATATGTACAATATATGTTAAAACGAAGATTTGCACGGGTTAAATATATAAAATACATATTTTGCGGGTTCATCCGTGTTAAAAACTTTTAATATCAATATACTGACGTTTCGACTTGGTCACACAAGCCATCCACAGAGTTATAAAAAGGTAGAAAGATGGTTGTAGAGGCGCTACAATCACTGGTTTGAATAAAACATTAAAAATCCCACTAATAGCAAAAATGTTAAATTTAAGAATGTTTTTTAAAGAAATCTTTCCAAATAGGAGGAAGTTTGCACGTATCATCTCGCTTATTGATACAATCTGGCCTTTTAAGTATCTCAATGGCTTCTCTGATTTTGCATTGGTAGAGATTATCACATCTGGATATGATCCTGGTACTAGAAAAATCTATTTTATGACCTGAATCTATAGTATGGAGTGAGAGTGCTGATGATGATGAGTGTTGTTTAACTGCATTAGCATGCTCATCTCTCCTAACACTGATGTGATGATTACTCATACCTATGTAAGAAGCTTTACAATTTTTACATGAGATTTGATAGACACCATGAGATTCAAGAGGGATTGAATCCTTAGGCTTAGTTATTATGTTGCTGATCTTTTGATGAGCAGAAAATGCTGTATCTATATTATAGCGTTTTTAATATACGTCCGATACTGTCTGTAGTTCCTTTTACATATGGAACACAAATCCTAATAGCTGACTTATCATCTTTTTGTTTCCTATTTTGTCTATTTTGGGCTTGAAATAAGGCTTTTTTTTTTATAAATTTGTAATTATAACTATTTGCTAATAAATCACTATTAATATAATTTATTTCTTCTTTCAGATGTGTGTCATCTGAAAGGTTAATTGCTCTATTTAAAAGAGTTTTGGCTACAGAAACTATCTGAGTTGGGTGATGATGAGAATGGAAATGTAAATATCTGTCTGTGTGTGTATCCTTTCTGTAAATAGAAAAAGATAAACTATTTGGTGTTCTGGTGATTAGAACATCAAGAAAAGGGAGTTTTCCATCAGACTCTCGTCTCCATTGTAAATTTAATATGAGGATGCATATTATTTAAATGTAAGAAAAATCATCTAATGTATTTTTTCCATGTTGCCATATGACAAAAGTGT